>OMNZ01111686.1:6590-25896 GCA_900303255.1 Lesueurigobius sanzi
GAGACTATGTGATGGGTGCGTGGGGTCCCTGGCGATTTTGATGGCTTTGCGGGTGAGACGGGTGGAGTACATGTCCTTAATAGAGGGGAGAGGGGCTCCACAGATCTTCTCCGCAGCTCTCACAATGCGCTGGAGGCTCCTTCGGCAGGATACAGTGCTGACACCGTGCCACACAGTGATGGAGCTGGTCAGGATGCTCTCTATAGTCCCTCTGTAGAAGTTGGATATAACGGAGGCTGGGACTCTGGCTCTTCTCAACTTGCAACTTTTCTCAAGTAGAGACGCTGATTACTTTTCTTGACCAGTGATGTGGTGTGCATGGTCCAGGAGAGCTTCTCTGTGATGTGCACACCCAGGAACTTTGTGCTGGTCACCCTCTCAACTGCAGCACCGTTGATTGTTAGAGGAGCATGCTGGACCCGCGCTCTTCGAAAGTCACAACATGTACTGTATGTGAACATGACATTCATTTGAAAGCTAAGAACATCCAGAATCAAATAACTGAGATTAGACTACTGAAGGCTGCACTACATAAATTACTTTCAAATGATGTAAACATTAGATTTGGACAGGTTTGGACATAGATCTGTGGAAAAATAATTACACTACACACCTTTAAGTCTTTTATTGTAATTCTGGCATAGTTAACTTAGGGATGTTCATTGTGCCTACTGATTAAACAGCATTGTGTGTTTCTTTTATTCAGACACCAGGATTAGAATTGTTGTTTCTTTACCTTGACCTGTTTCAGCTGCTAACTGTGAGGCATCATCAGAAGTGTCACTGGTGAGTGGTGGCATGTCACTTATCAGCTGTTCCTCCCTCCGAGGCGTGGCCAGTCTGATGGTCCAGAGAGGTCCATCAGACTGGCCACGCCCTCCATAATATTTGGAGAAGGGTGTCCCAAGTGTGGGACAGGAGAAACGCTCCTTCATCGCAGTTGATGGTGTCCATTCCCCGTTTTCTGATTTCAGCGGCCTCTTTTATCCCTCTTGGGGCATTTTATATTTTAATTTTCGCCTGGTATTTTTCTGTTTTATTGCTTCTGAAACACCTCCTCATGGTGCACTATCAAGTGCTTGGACTTTTTATTTTCATAATAAATTCATAAAAAACATCTGAATGCTGTAGTCGAGTCATATCAATGAAGTAATCATGATAGCAGCAGGAAAACAACCAAAAAATTAGGGGGAAATTGAATTTCTCACCTCACTCTTTCCCTATATGCAAAAAAAAAATCAATGACTATGGCTGTGGACATTACAAAATGTTTTGTGGGTTAGACCTGGCCCAGGAGATGGAAAATAAAGGCTGTAGTTAAATGTTTATTTTTGACAAAAATCACAAAAAAAATGTAGGCGCTCATAGCTCTTTTTTGATTATTATTCCAATAAAATATGCTTCTATAAACATAGAAGGCTATAAACCTGACATTCTGTGTGAAATCTGTGCTTATTCCCCATATATTCACATTTTTGGCACAAATGTTACTCCATACAAGAGTCCTCCATGTTCTATATAAACAGAAAACAAGATGGCAGCTGACCAGAGACACATTTTCAGGATGAAGAAGTCAAAAAAAATAAAGGTTTTATCTAGTACTGTTTTGAATCCCTGGGCGATTTTGTAAAGTACAGAGTCAGCCATTTTAGCTAATGCTAACGTAGCACTTTTTGACACAAATTTTCGACGCGACCTTACATCGGGTTAGGGTTAGGGTTACCCTAACCCCCCGGAGGCCTAGAAGGACATGGGTGGGCTCATATTAAGTCTCTACGACATTTACTCGCGGAGATATTCGCTAAAGTCGTCGGCGACGCGGGTGTCGTGGGTCCGCGATATGAGAGAGACCAGGGGGTTATCCAGCACTTGAATTTGTTGGTTTCTGATCCGATGACCTGAGCCAGTCTGAGGGACCTGTCTGGACCATCAGACTGGCCACGCCTCCGAGGGAAGAACAGCTGATAATTTGACACATCACCACTCACCGGTGACACTTCTGATGATGGCTCTTGCAGTTAGCAGCTGAAACATGTACACAAGGTAAAGAAACATTTCTAATCCTGGTGTCTGAATAAAAGAACTAAAACTGTTGACCATTATTTGAATAATAATATTAGTTGTTGATTAATCGATGAGTTGTTTCAGCCCTAATATGCATACAGTAAAAATGGTTTACCTTTCTGCAGGTGTACAGCATACACTATTAGAAAGGTTGAAGGAAACTGCTTCTAACAACCATTTGCCTTCAACGTGCAACACAAGATGACGTTATTTTCGGTGACGTAGAAGTTATTTTCAGATAAACCCATTAAAACATGCTAATGGCAGATCCAGGCAGATTTTACAGTGCTCCATTATCCGTGAAATAATTAGACAATCATAAAGATGCTTATTTCTAAAGAACACGTTTTGCCGTCATTAACCAAATGAAAGGTAGTTAGTATTTAAATGTGCTCCCTGTAGTGGCGTATTGCATCTATCTGCAACACTCAACAGACCATTTACTTGCACCAAAGAAAGAGAACAAAAAAAAAAAAAAATCAATTAACATCATGCAGTCTCAGGTGTATTCAGGAGGAGGCTGACATAATCTCCCAAGACTGCTGCAGTGTAGCCATGTTCCTGACACTCAGGAGAGATACATCATCGGGGGAATTCAACTCACGAATATTGTACCACACTGTTAACGTCATTGTAATAATTATAATTATAATCTTGCGACAGGATGAGCTGAAAAGAACAGCGGTAGTTATCGGGGACGGAATTAATGACATTTGGAGAGAGAGAGACAGATGGGGCTGTGGGGGCAACGAGAGAGAGGGGCGTGAATTAATAACGGGAAAATTAAGGAGCTCATAGACAGACGTTAGGAAGAAAGGGTGCACTGTGTCCATAAAAAAAAAGAGAAAAAAGACTGGGAATGTGAGATTGTGCAAAAGAGATGATGCCGTTTCAATAGAGACACGATAAAGAATTGAGCGCTGAAATATTGAGAAAATAGCGGAGAGGACAAACTCAATTATAACCGGAGATGGAATAGGTAAATCAATCACAGCTATTATTTTATAAGCCTTTTGTAGAGTGATAGTGAGGGTCTTTTGAAGCCAGGTGGTGGCGGCAGATAGAGTAATGGAGGAAGGAAGTTACTGTAAAGATGGCTTATGCATAGAAGGTGTAATTGGTGACATGCCAAAGAGAATGATTAGAGGACGAAGTTCATAGAGTAGCACTAGAATCCAAAAATCCAACAGAAACAGGATGACACTCAAAATTCACAGATTGCATCTTGCTCTGTGCAGCTTCTTCAAATATTAAGCCAGACACTGCATGTGATTTGCGAAAAAATAAATACATTTCAACAAAATTTATATTGCAGTCTTTCTGTCATTTTATGTTTTCCTTTAAAAAATAAGGAATTTTATGTGTAACATTTTTTGGTGGAAAAATCTAAATAATGCATAGATCCAGGTTTAAATGTATGGTTTAAATTTGTAGATGCAAATATATTTTAAGTATATTAGATCGGGCTGGACATTGCTAACAACTTCACAATACGATACGTACCCGATACAAGTGTATCCTGATACAGCGTCCATGATACAATACATATTCCAAAGAATCTGTAGAAAAATACTTGCAATTGCAGTAGTGAGCTTGTTGTGATGTGTTATGAGTAAAACAAGCAGATTTAATTAGTCTTCTTTTATAATTTGAAATATTACATATATATTAGATAAGATATATTCATTTTTGAAAGAGTTAGTTATTACTGAATACATTTGTTAAATAAATGTTGCCTTTTCTTTGGGGGTTCAAAACTCAACAAGTAAGACTAAGGATTAAATATGGAATACTAGATGTATACATATCAGTTTTGTTCCAAGTTTTTCTGGCCAACATTTAGTACCTGCAACTTAGCATTGCAGGTTGTTATTGGAGTGTTTTCCTCCAGCATCACCACAACACCTACTTTCCTTATCTCTTCCTTGTGTTTTTAACCTGCGCAAAGCTTTGTGGCCCTTGTAACTTGGGCCCACATCCATCGACACACTCCTTTTACCCCCTGCAGGGCCGCGCTGATGCAGGAGGAGATGAAATACCACCTCCTCAGGGGTAAACACACCTCATTTCACACTCACCTCGCCAGCACAGCTCCATATACGTACCCATGTACTCTCAACCCAAAATATATCGCTGATATTTTATTGTCCAGGTAGTGATTTTTCCACACCAATCACAGACGTGCGCTCCCCTGAGTCTGCTGAGGGGGTCTCTGTTCTTTTAAGATAATATTATACGTTTGTGGTTTGGGGAGGAGGGGCGGTGGGGGTGTGTATGGGACAATGTGTCTGGGGCCTAACCAGGGGGAAAGAGATGTTGTAGTACAGTATCGCATATACAAGCTGCGACACAAGTCACATGATGGGGACCTACAGTTTAAGCAAGTTATAAGCCTGTTTTTAAGCCCTATATGCTTATGTCCATGAAACAAACCTCATGTCTTACTAAAACAACGTTAAAGATAAAAAAGTATGAACTTTTAAACCTCTTAAACCCTATAGGACCCAAATTTGGCTTTGGTTAGGGTGTGTGTGTGCATTGCTCTTTAATATTTTATAAATTAAAATAATACCAGGGCTTTTGATGATTTGGCCAGTGGCGCCTCCTGCAGTCAAGAGTGGGAATACTTTGGTATAAAAAAAAATTCCTTGTCCTTTATTGGATTACTATATGTGGAGGACAGTTTGGGAGTTTGAACAATAGATTTCGAGAACATTCACTGTTACCATGGAAATCCGCCATGTTTGAGTCTACAAGCAAATGTTGTCCATAGACCTACATCGGCTAGAAACATTACAGAAAGTGGGTTAAAGAGCTGAAGACCAGCTCCGTTAGCTGCTGAGTCACTGCTGGTTAATACATGCAACACACTGTAGTGTTTTGCCAGCCTTTAGTACCAAGAGAGGAGGGATTTAGCGGTTAACTCCTCCTACTGGATTCCTCTTAAGAGACCCACGAGCATGTTACGCCATCACTCGCTGACATAGATCTTTGGATAAAGATTGAAACGTCCTACACTTCAACTGCAGAGTACAGATGAAGACTGAAGAAACTTTGCCTACGATAACTCCAGTATTTTAGCTGTTAAAACATCCATTAGTTTATTATGGGAAAACCTGCTGCAAATCCCATTGTACTTTGTGATCTGACATCACGATCCTGAACTCTCTCACGTAATTGTACCAGGAAGTACAAAACAAAGCAGAACCATACAAGTCAACATGAAACGACCAAAGCAAACAGGACTCATTCAAAACTGCATAAATGAAGTGAAATACTATTCCAGGTCTGTTTTTAGTGTAAATCTTTGGAGAAATGTTGAATCAGTAATAATGCAATGCAATAATTAAACACCTCATTGCAAACATTTGGCTATTTATTTGTTTCCAAGTGAAAGTTTTTATGCCAAGAAGAAAACTGGACTAAAATCAGAAAATTGAAAAGAAAAAGTTTACTTTTGCCTACTACCTGCCCTTAAGTATAGTGTGCAGTATTTCACCCAAGTCTTCCAACCGCAAACTGCAATTGACCATTTCAGAAAATAATGGGCTCCTTAAAATAAAAAGAATGACCCACTGACCTCCTGGCATTACGATACAACAGAGACAAAATCTTTTTTCCTTTTGTTACTTGTGCAATCATCTCTTATGGGCTTCCTGAGTTTCATCGATTTTCCTCACTTGTGCAGTTTTCTCTGAGCACCACTTCACACTTCTTGCCGATCCCCACTACTTGTCTTCCGCTGCCTCTCATTCCGTTGAACTATTCGCAAAACTCATCCAGGTCAAGAAACCGTAACAACAGTGAAAACCGTTTTAGATGGGGTTGTTCTGTGTCCAGGCTATTTACCAGGTTTATTTTTAAAGCAGCAGTGCCCAAAGTTACTTTCTTTTGTTTTTTCATGCAGGGTCAAAATGGAAAAGCATTAGCAAACAAAGGGCCAAATGCAATACTGTTTTGCACGTAAAGACCAAATGCAAACAGATCTATGACTGAATATCCTTTAATTACTGTGGTATATTGAGAAGGACATACTGTACTGTTATGATGTCCTTGGTAACTATTTATTAGGGCTGGGATGATACGCTTTTGTTGCGATACAATACATATCACAATACTTAGGGGCCGATACAATACGCATTGCGAAATTTTAAGTTATGAGTCCAAATTGTATAAACCTAATGGCATCTGACATTAATTAATTAAGTGTTAAGACTGAAAAGTGCATTATCACAACAAACTGTAGCTGTGTAACTGTTCCTGAAAAGAAAAATCAAAGAGTTCAAGATAAAAATGCTTCCAGACACTTTACAGCATAAAACAGAGATCTAGGCTATTGCAAATAGTTTGCCAAGCAGCCGGCCCTGTACAGCTGTTAAAGACTTTCAAAGTATTTACAGTATTGATACTAAGTATTGAAACTTGGTGTTGCGGCGAATGTGTATTTTGATACATTGCAAAATGATTTATTGTCCCAGCCCTACTATTTATACTCTAATCCAGGGATGGGCAACTGCCCATCAATAAGGAGGGCCAAAATTTGTCATCACCACCATTGGAGGGCCATTCACTTCAACTAATTGCATATGAGAGAAGCTACAAAATGATTTTAAATAAGAACAAATTGTTGTATATTTATGCCTGCATGTTTATTGAACCAACATACAATTATTTCCCACACAGAAATGCATTTTAACATGATTAAATCTGGTTATAATTTAAAAAAATATATTTTTAAGAAATAATCTACGGGCCAGAAATAATCTACGGGCCAGTTGCTCTAATCCAAGGGTCTCCAACCTTTTTTACCCCGTGATCTACTTTTGCATAGCAAAAATGGCAGTGACTTACTTAAGAGTCAAAGAAACATGTGAAACTAGACCTATACAACTGCCAAGATGAAAATTTAACACAATAAAGTATAGAAATGTTGAAAGCCTTTGTCGAGCTACTTGGAAAGAGTTGGTGAGCTACCGGTAACTCCTGAGCTATTGGTTGGAGATGCCTGCGCTAATCAGATCGCAAATGAATCAAAGTAGATGCTCTGTACAAATCTAAGCACCATCTTCATGGCTAAATCAAAGCCTTTTGGAGGAACCCTGTTTTGATTTTTTTTTTTTACAACATTAGTTGACTTGTATCTTGTGATTGGAATTCTAAAGAACATGCTGTTTAACCTTGTACCATGTGCCTTTCATTTGCTTCTTGTTTAATGTGGTGTTTTTTTTCCTTCTACTGCTGGAGCGCTCTGATCTATGTTCCCTGGATTTGTTTGTGTCGTACATAGAACACAAAAGTGTCCTCCACATTATCAATGAAACATATATTCACCAGATGTATTATGTACTCACAATGGCACCACTGATTTGTTAGCTTAACATCAGAGATGCACCGATCCAGCTATTATGCTTCTGATACTGATACCTGAGGTTTGATTATCTACAGACACCTGACACCAACTGATACTGTGAGATTTGTTACATTTTTGTTGTTTATGCAAAGAAACTGCAGTGAATTTGCAGTGAGGGAAAAAGTGACTGGTCCTAATTAAAATTAAATTAGTGTTTCTCAATTATTTTCTGTTTTAAGAAGAAGAAAATATTTTGTTATGGACATTACTAGTCTATAGCAACCCCTTAAAGCTAAACGAAGGAGACGAATTGGGGGAAAAACAAAGAATAGGTCATGTCATGCATTTTGAGACTTAAGTTCTTTCTACACAGACTATAAGTGTATCATCAGTATGCAGAGACTGTCCCTTCAGCTTCCATTAACATTATGTGGCGTGAGTTATTCAGCAAAGTTGACAGCGTAAAATAGGGCATAAAACAAGCCATATTAAAGAGTGGAAAGTGCTTAAAACACCTCTTGATTTACAGTGAGACTACATTAAACCCGGTTTATTTTGGCAGTCTATGGCTCATGCTAATCTCCAATGGGTAAATAAACAAAGGCGAGAATATGGGGCATGCATTGAGACACATACAATTTTAAGTGTCATTCTGAAAAGACTAGATGTATGTGTTTTTGCAAAAACTTAAATTTCTTAATGAATAAAGTTTTTTCCCCTATTTTTTACATCCTTGCGACAGCATCTCCACTTTAAGCCTGGTTTATGGTCGAGCGGCTGGCCCCGCCCACCAAAATGCCATACTCCTGTCGGGAGGTTGAGCCGTTTGAACTTTTACATTGCTCCTCTGCGTTTACAATGAGATGAATGTTCTTTTTGAATAATAAAAAAAAAGTGAAGACACAAAAGCACTAAAACAGGGGAACAAAGTATCAATCGAAAATAAATTGGACAATGCACATCGAAAGAGTGATCTGTTGCATATGGATCAACCAATCACAGAGTTGCACTCTCCGGCACGTTGCTGCACAGGGACGTTTGGAAGTAGGCGCACATCTGTGTTTCTTCTCTGTATCTGTAGCTCCTGAGAGCTCACTGATTGGCTGCCAGGTACGTTCTACGCTGATGGGAAGAGTTGACGAACGACCATAAACTACTTTACAGTTTTGCACTTGACAATATTTTGAAGGTTTGTTTTTCAAAAGAGATTTTTCAATACTTAATTCCTAGCCTAATTTATTGATCATGAACCCCCCAAAACATGGCAAAATGTTTTTTTAACTCACTAAAACCAAGGTATCCATTAGAACAAATCTTTGTAACAAATACATCAACAAAATAGAACCATACATTTTAATCTGGCTTTATCCATTTTATTGTGGCCGTTCATATGCATAAAATGTCTTATTTTTGAATGAAACCATTAAATGATGGGAATATTTCACACTGATATCACTCAATTCAATACATTTTCATTCCCTATTCACCTGCAGTGTCTCGCCTTAACCTTATTATAACATAATTCCTTCTTCAAAAACATGGGATAATATTTAGCTTCCTTGAGTAAAGTGCTTTCATGTGCCTGTCTCCTATTGTACTACTGAAGCACTCTCTGTATTTCCTGTATTACCCTCTGAATTATAACAGCTTTAAAGGAGTTTAAATCCCCTTGAATTGTTTCATTAATATCATCTATTTTCCCTTTTTGGTTCTGATCCTCTCCTCTGAAGTAAAATACTGGGGACACATGGTCCGTATAGAGCCCAGGATGAAGCACATAGAGGTATATATAGAAGCCTGGCCCTCTGTGGCCCTCAGAAGTGAGCCATGACAGGTGGCTATGACACATGTATGTTGAGCCCGGAGCAGTTCATGTTTTATCCACAGTAGAAACACACAGTACAGTCACCTCTGTTCTTCCTCTGTGCCAGTGCGCTCTCGTAGCCTCTAACCCCCCGTCACTCAGTCTCTGACCTGTCTAAAGACACATGGCCCACATATGCCTGCACCTCCGGGGGGCCCCAGGACTCCCACACACTCTCACAGCACCCGCTCAGTGACATCTGACAAAATAAGCTAGACAGACTGTTAGCATGCCCCCACTGTGCCATAGATAATAGTCCAGACATAGTAGGGTTAGGTATACAGTATTAGAGCTTTTTATGGGTGTGGTTAGTGTCCATGGAGTCTCGAAAGTACTAAATAATTGTAATTCTAAAATATAATCTTTATTTTTTCTAATAAGTTGCGTACACGTTACAGAATCATTTTTCAGTGGGAGCAGGTGCCAATACAGCAACGAGAGAGAGACAGTTTCAGAAAACAGAAAATTGACAAATATTTCCCTTCAGTATTCGATAGTGATTGGATACACGAACGGTACAAATGGTGAGAGCGGTACAAAATGGATTCTCGTGTGTTGGTGAACTCACAAATACTACCGCAAGAATTCAGTTTGCAGGCAAGGTTATCACTTTTGGACACCTTTCTGAGAAAAGAATTAAACCTTCAAATGTGCTGACGGAGAGGACAATGAACTTTGAGACAGTTGTGGATTGGCCCCGGAAATACAGAGAAATAAGCAATGCACTAAGACTAGAAATCTGCATTTTGACAGTCACGCATTGTGGTGTAACATTCCACTTCTGGCCCGAAGTGGAATGTTACACCACAAGACAAGACATTACCATCACTACAACAATCAGTAATACAGTATCACTACTCACTCAGGAGGAAAATAAAGTTTACTGATTGAACACAGTATTTGTATGTCATTGTGATGAATGCTAATGAAAAAAGACGGCCCCCAGAGAGAGCACATGTAAACAAACAGCACATGCTGGTATGTTTACAAGGCAAATACAGAGCTAGTAATAGCAGCCAGGACACACAGAGCAGGAGGCTACCACACAGACCAAAGATCTATTTCCACTCCTGAGACTAAATGAACACATCGAAGAAGTAACAGACAACCTTTCTGTGTGATTTTGATGTGTCAACAGAGCCTCAGTCAGAGTCCGTGTTTAGGCTGCTAAAGCCGTTAGCATGTACCGATAATGGCTTGCGCATTAGCCTCTACACAATAAACACTGTGAAAAAAAAATACAGAAATAGCTCAGCTCTTACCTCTGTCACATGTTGTACCAAGGCCAGATGTTTAGACTGTGTCCTCATGGAGAGGTTTGTGCTTGTAGCTGGTGAGCAGCTGTTGCTAAAGATTTTTGCAGCTTTTGTGCGCCGATGTGCGTTGATAGGGATACAGTCCAAAGGTTTTGGTTTAATTTAAGGAGCAGCTCTGTTCTTCTGTCTGAGGTGTAATTTTCATATCTTGGGTTCAGTCAGTGCAGACCATAGATATAAAACAGGCAAAGAGACGCATAGGCTGATACACTGTTGTACTAGCCCGCGGCATAAAATGGCGGACCCGACCACTGAGGTCACGTGACTGAAACGCATGTATAGGCTCTTTAGAATGTCACTTGAATGCAACATATTTGCACACACCATAAATAATAAACAACTTAAGGTGCTGCTTTTCAATGCTGTTAATTAATTCATAGTTTATCATTGTGAATTTCTGTTACAATAATATATTTAGTTTGATATTCACTTATCACACTTGTAACTTTTCAGAAAATTGTGTTTGACTACACATATAAATAAATAAAAAGAATACACTGCTTAAAAATTCATAACTTTGGCTGCGCAAGAATACTTTTTTATTTTTATTATTAGCTTTTAACATTGAAAAGCAAAGCATTTACTTTGCACCCACAGTGGACCATTCTTGCACTTGATTGTGGTCTCCTTTGAAATGGAAATCCAAAAGAAAACACAGTACATGTTGGAGGCTCTTGCTAAACTCCTAAAACTGTCAATCTTCTCATAGCATGTGACATTCATCGTTGTTGCGAATAACAAAGTCTAGGAGATAGCATCTTTGCGCGCGGCTCTGACATATTGCCACGCTACAATAACCTTTATTATTAATGATGCGATTTCGTCAAGCTGTCTTGGTTTTATTTTTACCAGAAGTGAGTTTGCAGCAGACAGCTCCTGGTTCAGAGGAAGTGTCCCAAAAGTCATACATCTTTTAAATATGAGCACATTTTCAGAGACTTTCAGGGTGTTTTCTCTTCTTCAAAGTGCATTCTTATGTTATGTTGGCTTTATGTGCTATTATGTCCCAAACCTTATGAGAACTTTTTATTGTTCTCTTCCCATTCTATTCACATTTAGATGGTAAAAAAAATAAAATAAATCATTAATAATGGGCCTGCTATAAAACTGCAAAGTTGTTATACACATTTAAGATTTTTAAGGGGTGACGCACTTTCTTTCTTTTTTTTTTCAATTTTCAGATTTTGGGCCAGTTTGATCATTTAAACTTTCACCTAGAAACAAAAAATTGACATAATCTTTACAATAAGGGTGTAATACATTGATCCAGCATTTCTCCATAGAACTATATGGGAAATTGTAAGTTCAATGAGCATTTTCTCAAAATGCATTTTTCTCACATTGTCGCGACAACATCTCCACTTTAGTAGCTCCTACATACACAAAACCTAATAGTCTTGTAATAAACAATGTTTTGAAGATTTGTGCAGAGGACTTTTTCAACATTTAATCCCAAGCCTGTTTTATTACGTTTTGAACCCATATGTGACCAGTCACCGGAAATAGGGACACAAGTCGGTTCTGGGGTATTTTGACTTATTCACAGACTCTGAAAGTGTAGTCTCCAAGCTTTCCAACGATGTGCAGGGTTTCCCGCAGTGCCACAGGGCTGCCGCCTTAAATAACATCTTAAAAATTTGGATATTTGTATTGTTCCTGTTCCAGATGTTATTTTGAAAAGCTATAAAGATGTTTACTTATTAAAAGACATTATTATATACAGTACAGGCCAAAAGTTTGGACACACCTTCTCATTCAATGTGTTTTCTTTATTTTCATGACTATTTACATTATAGATCCTCACTGAAGACATCAAAACTATGAATGAATACATGTGGAGTTATGTACTTGACAAAAAAAGGTGAAATAACTGAAAACATGTTTTATATTGTAGTTTCTTCAAAATAGCCACCCTTTGCTCTGATTACTGCTTTGCACACTCTTGGCATTCTCTCGATGAGCTTCAAGAAGTAGTCACCTGACATGGTTTTCACTTCACAGGTGTTTCCACTTCACAGGTGTGCCTTATCAGGGTTCATTAGTGGAATTTCTTCTTTATCAATGGTCATGAAAATAAAGAAAACACATTGAAAACACATTGAATGAGAAGGTGTGTCCAAACTTTTGGCCTGTACTGTATTTTTTTTTTTCAAGGCAATACTAGATTTTGCTTTTACAGATTTATTCTCTAATTTATTCAAAAACTAATCAAGATATCTAAAATCTCCTCAACAAAAACCATACATCTAAAACTGGTTCTATCCAATATTAAAATTTTGTCACTTAATACATTGGCAATATGTATTTTTGTATGGAAACTTTTCCCCCTATTCCACAGTGCAGCGTTTCGCCTTCAATAGGCCTACCTTCACCTTTAATTTTCTATTAGCCATGACAGAAGCTAAAGGCTCATTTATGCTCCCATTCCGTAAGTAAACAGATCCGTGCATCGCTCGAATTCATACTTCCATCCGCATGTAATGTACCATGTGATATCGAAACCTACCGCCAGAGGGTGCTGTGCGTGCGTCAGAAACTTTACCAAAACAGGACAAGACCAAAACGACATGGCGCCACACGTGACGTTTGCTTGTAAATTGTTAAAATCACTTCTTAGCAGTTCAGTTGCGTCTGTTGTTGAGCTGTGTGCAGTAGCGCCCCCAGTGGTTAGCTCATGTACTGCTCTGTTACTGTTTCTTTCATTCACACTATTATTTTCTTTGTACTGTTGTGTTTTAAATTAAAAAATAACAAAATAAACTGTTAAAAGTAAAAAAAAAAAGTCAGTGACGGAGCACTTAGGAACTTAAGAAAGCTCCATGCATATTCATATACGTTTCGAAAATAGAGCATAAATGAGCCTTTAGTAGCTCCTACAGACACAAAACCTGCAGTCTTGTTCTAAACAAAATTCTATTGGTCATTGGAATTTTTCAATATTTAATTCCTAACCTGATTTATTGTGTTTTGAACAAATATAATTTGGCAATTTTGGCCATTTCTATACATAAAGTACATGCAATATACTGTATATATTTTTCTCATATTCATGTCAATATAATACAGCAACAGTCTCAAATTGACATCATCCAAGCTGCAGCGTCTCGGCTTAAATACCTTTACAGCTTTCGTTTCGTATTAGCTATGACAGAAGCTAAACCTGCTCATGCCTCACCACATAAAGCAATAATAAGTGTTCACACATTATAATATTTTCACTGGCCAATACAACACGCGGTCATATTGTTTTCAGAATATTGCTAGAAGCCACTCAGTACTGGAAAACATTTTTTGGAAGCTACAGTACGTCCTTGCTCCCTAATGCGACACCCCCGAGTGCAGCCACAGAGACCAACTTATTATTTTAATCCGAAAAATCTGGCAGAGCAAATCACGCTTTCTATTTGTGTTGTTTACTGCCTTCATTTATCGCAGCCCAAAAACTCTCCTGGCACATGCATATTATTTCTCAGACAGCTGCTTTAGTCTCCAACGTCTCCTTGTTGTTTTAATGCTTTCATGCCCCAACTTTATGTGTGTCCCTCAAATGACACGCTCGATAAGCCACGATGAAGCGTAACATTATGACCACGTGTGTACTGTTGATTCGACTTTTTAAACCAATTCAAACTGGCTACTGCAGACAGGGAATATCACAATAGTAAAAAGTGAAAAAAATAAGATTTTACTTTATTTAAGGGGAGACAATCTAGTCCTTCCTTCCCTGATCTCAGCAGCTAATCAGAATCCTGTTGTCTGTTGTGTTCACCTTTCCTGAACTTTCCTGAGCTGGGCTGTCAATCATCGCGTTAGTTGGTTTCTCATCCACGAAGCTATGGAGCAACAACAAGCACACGTACCAAGAGTTGGCAAAGTTTCTTATGGACAGGTAACTGCATGACAGTTTGAAGTATTTATAGTATAGTATAGTATTTATATGTTGAAATGAGTGCATTAGTCTGGAATCTGTTAGCTGTTGTAATGCTTATGCTTTTTGCTAATGCTAACGCTAGCTATGCACTCTTTGTATATAAGGTTAGCTGCTTATTGTAAACAATGCAGAGACTGGCCAGTAATGACTGTGATGCTCCTGATATCACCAAGTCATTAAGAGTCCAGGGCCAATGCCATGTTGTTTGCCCAAGACCAATGTTACAGCCAGCCAATCAGGGGTCAGTCGTGCTAGATAGTCGGCTCGGACAAAAATTAAGTTTAGGAACAGGGAAATCTTTAAGGTTTGGGTTAGGGCTAGGTTTAGGGTTAGTTTTAGATATATTTTTAGACAAACCAACTCATAGAGCTATCCAAAATTACAGCAAACCGTTCCCTGTCCCTAAACTTAATTTTTGTCACAACATGTAAAGTTTTCAAAGCAGACTGTCCCTCCCCTTATCTAGCAAAACTGACCCCTGATTGGCTGGTTGTAACATTAGTCCTTGGCAAACAACTTCGACATTAGTCCTGGACTCTTAATTACTTGGTGATATCAGATCCAATGATTGTTGTGGTAAAGATATCTCTCCTCCTACAGGGGAAACATGCGTAGCTTTAAGACCAATCAGGAAGGGAGGAGGGAGGGAGCTACAGCCGTTCTTTTCTTTGTCAAAAAGTGTTCCTCTCTCTCTTTTCTTTGGATAACTTCACTTTAATCAATAAATCGTTTGGCTGCAAAGGGTGCATGAAATTTGTATTTTTTGTATAAACTTTCTGCCGCATGAAGCCAAAGTGATGCCTTTTGAGGCCATGTTGATAGAACAAACATAAAGGTAATAAGGTAATAAGTTTCAGTCCTTTTATTTATTTTTATTATTTCCAAAAACTTTCCTGTGGGGCTCATTCAGCTCTGACTAGATAGTGGTCTGGAGATTAATCTCATATTTGGGGATGAACAAAAGGTACAATATTTGCCAAAAACATATATATCCAGCTAAGTTTTGAGGTAAAAAAGCTTTGTCATTAAGAAACACAACATTTTGATATGATTCTTTCTCTGTTTGAGCCTGTATGGAGCAGAAATAATTAATCGATTACTAAGGTGAGACACTATTTGAATAGAAAGAAAATAATAATATACTGATATTAATTTGAAACTTTTGCTGTATAATATTGACATAGATGCATTGCAAGTTTTCTGTCATATAAAAATTTGGAATTTTATGTGTACAAATGACTAAAATTGCCTATTTTTAGCGATGAAATCTAAATAATGGATACCGCCAGATTTAAATTGATGGTTTTATTTTGTTGATATATTAGTTACAAAGATTTGTTCAGAGGGGAAACTATTTGTTCATTAAAAAAATCATAAGCCCTGAAAAATGCTGCACAGAATGCATTGGCAGCCACTTATTGTCTTGTGTGCGTCTACATCTATCTACAAATGTATTCAGCCTGTTAATACAAATTACCTTGACATTCTTAAGTGTCGTTTGTAAAGCACTCAGCGTATTATCAAAGGGGAAAAAATGAACCGGCATTTCGGAAAACGAATAGATTCAGAGGCGGATGAAAAGGTGCCTGACTCAAAGCCCAACACACGATGTGACAAACGATCACTGGAGATAATTAAAAGGTTGATTCAGAATGAAATGTCACAATGGCAGAGCTGGAATCTCCTGGTTATCATAAACACATCACAGGAGCAGCCACCCGCACAAAAAGTGATTACATCTCTTCCACAATATTATTACATCATACACACACGTTGAAGTGAAATTTTAGTAAGAAACTTGCAGTCACAAACCCCAAGGCTGACAGGTCAACCATGTTCTTGGGGGGTAAAACATTTAACTTACCTCCTATCTATGTGGGTTTTAATGAACAATATGTTAGTCCCAATCCAAGACCAAAAAGACCAAACACATGGCAGTGACAAGACTAAAAATAGGATGCTGCTGCTGTGTGTATATGTATAACCCTAAGATATAACTCAATTTAACCCTTGGGCCGCCGCATTGTAAACCCCCCTGCACTACAGGCAGGAAGACAGTGCCAAAAACTGTATAAATCAGCTGATCAGACACGTCATCGTAACATCACGTGACACTTCTGAGGAAGGCAGCAGTTCAAGCAGCCGAAACTGTAAAAGGTAAAATTAAAATACACAGGTCTGACTATAAGAAAAGAAACTAGCAGCTAAACATAACAGTCAAATTGACCGTTATGTAAACATAAACATTTTGCGTGTGAATGATAGGGATATTCATGAATAAAAAGTTGATATGCATCTATTAATAATTGTAGTTATGTTATTTTAAAAAATTGAGAACACAAAGCGCCCTCTTTAATACAAATATGAAGTCCTATATTTGTTATGCTATCTTTGTAATTTGCCTTTTGAGGTCACTTCACAAATGTCTAGCAGCCTACTCTCTAAACCTAAACAATATCCAGTCTTTAAATTACACTTGAATTGAGTTTTACATAGAGACATGTGGGAAATAAGTATAACAATTATGAAACTATAAAGGTGCGTGTTTAGAAGGGGCATTGGCTTTAGCTCAGGTGTTCTCTCCATTTTTGGGGAGCACGAAAAAAAAAGGTTGTTGCAGGCTTTGATCACAGCCAAGTATGATACACATATCCTCTTCACAGTCAGTGCAATGCAGCTCGGCACTGTTTTGCTCGGCCAGTGGAGTTGAGAACCGCGTGAGCTTCAGGGGCGAGGTGTAGCGCTGTCATGGAGGCTATATTCCTTCATGGTGCTCACCAGCTTGGACTTTAGCTAAAGAATGGTCTTCGTGAAGGAGAGAGACATGAAGTTTAGCCTAGACTAGCATATTCCTCCAAGAAGGACTTGGTCTGCTCTCTGTGATGCTGTGACAGGCTTTGCTTCAGGTAAATGCATCCACTCCTACTATTTATGGAAAACGTACTCCCAAATAGGCTATACTGTATGTCCAGAGTTTAGGGCCGTGGAGGAAACTCATTGCTTCTGTTTGAGTAGCCGACAGTGTTTCTAGTGTGAAGGAGAGACACTCAAAGAGCAAAAAAAGTTGCTCTTTTAACATATAACTTTAACTTTCACTTGGAAGCAAATAAATAAGCTCATTTTAAACAATAAATAATGTGAATATTGCATTGATCCAACGTTTCTCCATAGAACTATATGGGAAATTGTAACTTCTATGACCTTTTTCTCAAAATGTATTTTTCTCACATACCTGTAGTGGTGACAACATCTCCACTTCAGTACATCCTACAGACTATTTACAGACCACTTTCCAGTCTTGGATTAAACAATATTTATTCAGAGGGATTTTTTTTAATTAAACAAAATATCACAAATCCCCCCCAAAAAACAAATCTTTGTAACTAATACATAAAAAAAATAAACCATAAATTTAAACCTGAATCCATCCTGTAATTAGATTTACTCGTCAAAAATATAAGCAATATTGGCCAAATTTATGCATAAAAGACCTTATTTTTTATATGAAAACATATGTCGCTGTCTTTTCAGCCATTCTTCAAAGACCTCACGTTCTTTTGAGCGACAGTGGCGCAAGTAGTAGACCGGGTCGTCTTGTAATCGGAGGGTTAGCAGTTCGATCCCCGCAGGTGTACACTGTTGTTGTGTCCTTGGGCAAGACACTTCACCCACCTTGCCTCCAGTGTCTGCGTACATTGGTGTATGGATGAGAGTGTGAATGGGTGAGTGGTTCCTTGATGTAAAGCGCTTTGAGTGCCTAAAGCAGGTAGAAAAGCGCTATATTAATGTGACCATTTACCATTTATTTCCCATTTTTGCGAGTGTCCTTCCTTTTGTCTCTGAATGGCAGCGTTGAGCAGCCCCCCACAGGACTCGCCCGGGACAGCGGGGGCCGCAGCCGACGGAGAGAACATGTGTGTTAGGGCTATGCTAATCACTCTCTCCATAATCACCATTTTCTTCTTGTAAATGGATCTGACCTTTTAATCACCAGTTTGCCCCGTGTCCGCCATAGCGCCTGCGTCTCTGGGTCTGCCGTGTGTGCGCCGTCGCTGCGGCGATGTGTGAAAGACAAGAGGGGGACGCAGTGAGAGGAAGAAAGAGGCAATTTGGCTTATGGCGAGCGGCTGATTGTAACTGTGCAGGATATAAATGTTTCGGAGACAGTGCAGTGCGAGGCATCATTTCCTGTTATTTCAGATAAGCAGGAAATCCTAATCAAGCGAGAAGGGACGCAGCGCTCCCGTGCATCTCATCCAGATTTGTTCCCATCTGCATTTTACTGGAAACTGTACTTTTAGTTCGGTAAACTTCATATACTGTAATCAGATGGAAGACACTTCTATTCAAAAGATGTGTCAGTATAAAATAGGCCTGGTCCTCCTGCTCTTCTTCTCCTTCTATTTCTCCTCCTTCTACTTATTTTCCTCCTTCTCCTCCTCCTTCTACTTCTTCTATTACTTCTTCTCCTTCTTTCTCCTCCTTCTACTTCTCCTCCTCCTCCTTCTCCTTCTACTTCTCTTCCTTCTACTTCTCCTCCTTCTCTTCCTTCTACTTCTCTTCCTTCTACTTCTCCTCCTTTTCTTCCTTCTACTTCTCCTCCTCCCCTTCCTTCTAATTCTCTTCCTTCTACTTATCCTCCTTCTCTTCCTTCTACTTCTCTTCCTTCTACTTCTCCTCCTCCCCTTCCTTCTACTTCCTTCCTTCCTTCTCCTTTTTCCTTCCTTCTCCTCCTCCTTCCTTCCTTTCTTCCTTCTCCTCCTTTTTCCTTCCTTCCTTCT
>OMNZ01111687.1:6784-19699 GCA_900303255.1 Lesueurigobius sanzi
TAAAACATGGACAAGACAAGGTCAAATCCTGGTTTAAAGTAGGTCCAAACCAGTTCTAAAACAGGACGGAAAAGTAGGTCTAAACTAGGATTAAACCAGGCTAAACCAGGGCTAAACCAACCCTAACCCAGTCTAGTCTAAACCAGGTCAGAACAGGTCTAAACCAGGTCTAAACTAGGTTTAAAACCAAAGACCAAATCAGGTCTAATCCTGGATTAAAGTAGGTCCAAACCGGTGCTAAAATGGGACTAAAAGGAGGCCTAAACCTGGATTAAACCAGGTCTGAACCCGGACTAAACAATAGACTAAACCAGGACTAAACAAATCCAGGGCTAAATCAGGACTAATCGAGAACTAAATATGGTCTAATCTAACAATAAACCAGGACTGATCCAAGTCTTTGGCCCTCCATGTCTTGTATACTTCAATATGCAGCCCTCCATGCAAAAAGTTTGGACACCCCTGGTGTAGGTTCTCAGTCGTACAGGAGTTGTCCATCGTATAGGCAAAAATTCTTCAGTCTGCAGAGTACAGATGAAGACTTAAGAATTTTTGCCTACAGCGGTAAAGCATTCAGAAAACAATACTGTGATTGGAAAAATAAATGGAATATGTTACAAAATACATATTCAGTATTCTGAAACTAAAAACAATTTCAAAGTATTCCTAACACTTCATGCGTTTACTCCTAATACATCTGCCCTGCTGTAGAGGTAACACTTGCAGATTTTATCCCCATCGGACGGGCCTTTTTGTGGTGTGTGCATGTTCTCCTTATGTTTGCAAAGGTTCTCTGGGTGCTCCGGTTTCCCCTACGACTAAAAACATGCACAACAGGCCCGGATGAACGAGAGTGTGTTTTTAAGCGCGAGTGTGGGACAAAGGGATGGAATTAAGCAGTCCAGCTTTACATGCAGATCCTGAACAAAGAGAACAGACCTGTCTTAAGTTACAACTCCTAGTGATTAGTTCTGAAATAAACAATAAAAACTTTGATTATAGACAACAAACACACAAAACGACAATGCGTTCATGCAAAACAAAAAAATATGTTGTGCGAGTTGACTACTGCGCGTTGGGAGTTTTGCTTGTGCTATGAACCGTAAAGCTAGTCAATCATAGAGCAGTAAAACTCTATATTCAGCAGCTAGAGTTGATATCCACACACACATAACACAGTGAGAAGCCCAAGTGCCTGTCAGGGCAAAGAAGCTCCAGTAGGTGCTTGTAAAGCGCTCATTGTAGAATTAGGCATTGATTAACATGGTTATCCTATCAGTTCCCGCTAAGTGTTTACAGACTGTAGTTTGTGTCCCAGCAGGCCGTCGGTTCATGAGGGGCTTCCTCTTCCAATCAATGTAATCTGGAGACAAGTAACAACACGCACGCAGAGAATATGCAAGTCGATGTATTGTAGATCCAGGACGGTACGATGGCGGCCCAATAAAAATACACCACCTGTATTTACCAACATGTTTGCGTAAGCTCTCAGTTGCACAAGAGTTATCCATTACAGTTTCAAGTTAGGGCTGGGCGACATATCGATATTTAAGATATATCGATATATTTTTAAATGAGATATGGAATTAGACCATATCGCATATATCGTTAGTTCAAATTTGCCCTGTAATACTTGTTTCAGGCAAGAAAAAGTTTGACCTATTTTATTTTATAGGCTATTTTTATATTTAATATTCTAATTTTTCATTTAAATGTGCAGCTTTGTTATACAGTGTTTATGTTTACATTTTATAGTGAGTTTTCAATAAAACTACTCATATTTGGCTTTGACTTGGACTG
Organism: Lesueurigobius sanzi; assembly: GCA_900303255.1. NCBI lineage: Eukaryota > Metazoa > Chordata > Actinopteri > Gobiiformes > Gobiidae > Lesueurigobius > Lesueurigobius sanzi. The sequence continues at coordinate 8,585 of OMNZ01111687.1, forward strand.
AACATTTCATTTCACAGCTCTCACTTTGCGGAAAAAATATCAGGATATATATATCGTATATCGATATTCAAACTAAATATATCGGGATATGACTTTTGGTCCATATCGCCCAGCCCTATTTCAAGTGACATCACAACATTTGAAAGCTTTTTATATTATAGCTTAACATTGAGGTGGGGGTAAACTGAAAAGCAAGTAACCATGCTAATAGTCAAAACGCAGATTTCTAGTGTCCGAATGTCCACCCTAACCCCTAACTACTCAAATACTATATGGACTTATTTTGTTGGCAATTCGGAGACATTACTCTTCACTACTGGCCGCTGATCACGTGACCCAGGCGCCGCAGTGACGTAGCCTGCGGAGGAGGAAGTAGGGAGCAGCGCGTCCGAAATGTCAACAAGACGAGTGCACTACATCAGCAGATGCACTACATCTGCTGAAAAGTTCGCAAAACTCTGCTAACAATGGATTTCTGCGATCAAGACCGACCCAATTCGATGGACAATTTATTATTTATATATATATATATATATATATATTAGTCAGATAAGTTTGACTCAACATGGATTTCACAATAATGGAGAAAACGCAAGAAAAGCTATCGATCTCAAGCTAAAGGTGAGCAGCTAACGTTAGCAACTTCCCCTCCGTAGCGAGTGGTTTATTCATAAATAATCCACTAAAGCAGCATTTTGGAGAGTTTCACTCATCCGTGTTGAGTCCAGTCGCTGTCGGCGCTTTTCGAGATGCATTGTGGGAAATTCTGAGTGCACTATTTTCCCTCCGGACACTACTACAAAATGGCGTGTCTACTTATAGTGCCCTTAGGGAATAGTGTGTACATTTGGACACAGCCTTAGTTTATTGCTAATTTCTCTGTAATTCCACATGAAACAAAAACTGCCACAATGCTCAATGTCTTATCTGTCCGCACATATGAACTAAGGTCTAATCATTTTCTGTGTCCAAAAGTGGTGACAATATTTAAAAACATGTGCGCTATGTTGGCCAGTATAAAAATACTTTCAGCCAAGAATAACATGGCAGGTTTGTGAATCCATTATCAAATACTGATCAAAGAAAACATTTGGACATTTTCTTTTTGTCAATTTCTAGATAGAGTTGTATTGGCACCTGACCCCAACTCAAATATAATTCTAGTCTATGAAAACAACCAATAGGGTAATTAGTCCTTGACATTACACCCAAACTTCCCCAGTGCATCAGGAGCAGTGCCAGGACCCATCTCCAGTTACTGAGCCTGATTTGTTGTTTCCAGGATCTTAGATGGGAGTACCAAGCTGGATGATTTTAATTTCCTGTGCATGTTTTGGTTTGACACTGAAAACCCACCATGATCATGCACACATCACACCAAATGACCTAACCTGGCCTATAAATCGACCACTAGTGCATAAAGTGCTATTATTAACCAAGAGTCATCTGAGAGAACAGCTCTACACTCACTGCAACTGTTTCATCAGACTTTACCTGCAACATCTGCATATAAATTTGCGCATGTGCTCCCCAATTTAACTCATGTTTATGCAATAAGACGAGACCAAATTCAAAGGGAGCCAATTTACAAGAGCATTTTTCTGTCCTTCTAACAAGCTTCAGCACGACTGTCAGTCAAAGGCATAGTTAATGAGCTGTTTTAGTTTTCAAAGGCATCGTGACAATGGCAAAGGAATGTGCTGTATCACTGAAATTAGATGTTCGGAAACATCATTTCACACATTAAAAATCTCATTAACTTTTGACTTCACAACCACAAAATGTGACTTTCTTACACGCCATTATCACAAATAGGCCGGGTCGAAAAGAATAAGACATTCTTTAAGTCGGAAGGCAATATCTAAAACTCATTTGGGTGGTCTGCAAATTGTGGATTATGTCAAAAGCAAGCACTATATTCTCCGTTTGTTGCTTTTAAGAGCATAAATAACTTCACGGTCACGTTTGAGTTGGGTCTCTGCCTCTGAAGCCAGACAATATGGCTGCTGTGAATCTTTACATTGGCTTCAGTAACAACAGTAGGAGGAGGTCCCTATGGCCGATCAATCTGGAGGCAGAGGAGTTAAGTCAGGACAGTGTCTGTGTTCAAAAATAGGTTTGTTCACGTATAATTGTGAATATTATTCATCTATTATCTCGCTCAAAGTAATGTGTAAAAAATGACTGAAATCAACTCCTACTACACTAAAGCTTTTTTAATGCATTTTGACAAAAAATGTATTTATGTAGAAGGACAATGTACAGATACCTAATGCATGGTGCAATGGTAGTCAAAGATGCCTGATCAGATTATAACTTTATAGCTAATTTCTATCTGCAGTCCTTTATATACGCAAATATACAAACAAGATTACAATTAAATTAAAATGTGTTGTCAAAACTACCGTATTTTCCAGACTATAAGTCGCTCCAGAGTATAAGTCGCAGCCGCCAAATAACACATAATGAAGATGAAAAAACATGATTTTTTTAGGAAATGTATTTTACAAAATCTGAGACCAAGAACATTTCATCTTGAAAGACAAGTTATAATAATAACAATTGAAAAGAGAACAGGCTGAATGGGTGTACGGTATGCTAACATAACACAACAGTGGTTATTCAGCTACACAAAGCATAAAGGGAAGGGAAAGGGAATCTTATTTGTATAGCACTTTTCATATGGCACAGTCACACCCAAAGCGCTTCACACATGAAAGGGAGGGGGCTCATTCACTCCATGCTGATGGTGGTAAGCTACTATTGTAGCCACAGTTTCCCCTGGGGCAGACTGACAGAAGCGAGGCTGCTCACATCTGCGCTAACGGTCCCTCCAACCACCACCAACCACTCACACAAAGAACGAAGCTCGATAGGTGTCTGGTATGTTAACGAAACATATTAACAGATAACTATAGCATAAAGAACAGATTCACTGTGAACATAACAGACATGTGAAATTATTTATTTGAATATATAAGTCGCATGACCAGCCAAACTATGAGAAAAAGTGTGACTTATAGTCCGGAAATTACGGTAAAAGGGAAACTGCATTGTAATGATTGGTAATAGTAATAGGGATGACCAAACTTGTTACGATTTTGTCACATATTGAAGCATTAAAAGTCATCTACCTAAAATATCCATTTGCCATTGTACAACAGAAATGATGACGAAAGTGCCTGGTGCCATTTCTGAAGTATTTGTAAAGCGCTGTCCAACACGTTCAGCCTCATCAAAAGCCTTAAAAATAGCTTGAGTGATTCATAATTGAATTCATATCCCCAGCTTGTCCCATCAGCGCAGCGTAATGGCTCTTTTCAGCGCGGACATCAGATGATGCGTCGGCCAATCGCCGCAGACAGGCCTAATACACAGGACTCGGGGCTTTTTCTCGCACACGCACCAACACAAGGCCAATCAATGCTTTCATTTGGCTCATTTCTGATTCAATCATGGAGGTTCTGCTCCATGTACTCCTAATCATGTCTGAAGCAGATGATGGAGAGGCAAACGGGTCAGACTTCTACAAGTTACTTTTAAAGACATTAGACTTTTGGAGAAGCAAATAAGATTTACGAGCATTGCAGAGTTGAGAGCAGCTGTCTTATATGCAGCTAAAACATATCAATACAAACATTCATTTTGCACTTTTTCGATAATTTTCAGTGATTGGTCAAACGCTCTCATTGCGATTCCAGTAACATTTCAAAGATTTGTTTCAGACCATGCAGAGACAAAGATTGTATCTCTGAAGCAGATCAATGCTTTGTTGTGGTTAAGTGTGTTGTCTGTGCAATTGTGCCGCTGGTATCCATCAGATAAGGCCTGGTTTAGACGGATTAGTCGATGTCAAAGAAAATCTTTTCAGAAAACAAACAGATAAGCTGACTGTTTAACCAGCACGTTATAGCACACTTCAACATTTACGGTCCTTTTAGTGCCTGGATTCCCTTCACGTTGCCGTTTCAGATAATTACTAAGCATTTTGGGCTTGGCGATGTTTGTTGAGATCATTGTGAGACTTAGAGAAAAAGCATGCTCGCTGAGGCAGAAATAACTCTCCAAATGGCCCAGACGTCAATCATTCCCTGACAAAAGGCTCTGTGCCACTGGAGCGGTACGGTACGGGCCGGGCCGGGACAGATAAGACTGTAGAAAAAAGGGCCCCAAAACAAGTAGAGCTATTTTTGGAAAGCTTTGGCCCCTGGGCTTAAGTCTCTGGTTCACATTGGCTCCAATAGCGTCTGGACTTCAAATCACAAGTGGGTCACAAGGAGATGGACCATAATGACACGGTCCAATTTCTTCGTGGATAAACTCTATGGCAACTCAGGGCTTGGGGTTAGTGATTTTTAGAGGCTATGTCACCCTAAAATGTGCTACAGCAACTTTCTCAGGGCTTATAAAATCCACAAAATTCAACAAAAGTTCAACAATAAAAGATTCAAGAAACATTTTCTATTAACGGTCCTACATCATACTTTCTTCAGGCTTATACAACTTTAGACACCATTGCCTTGGTTTGTTTCATAGTAACTTAAAATAGTGTATATGTCTCTCATGTATAATACCTTTCAGTGATCCGTCTGTGTAAGTTCTCAGTCGTACAGGAGTTGTACATCGTAGGCAGAGATTCTTCAGTCTTCATCTGTACTCTGTAGTTGAAGTGTAGGACGTTTCGTTCTTCATCCAAAGAGCTTCGTCAGCACTGAGCAGAATAGACACGCTCATGGGTCTTTTACGAAGAACCAGTGCTGACAAAGATCATTGGGCGAAGAACGAAACATCCTACACTACAACTACAGAGTACAGATGAAGACTGAAGAATCTTTGCCTACCCCTCAGTCTTAGGCAAAGATTCTTCAGTCTTCATCTGTACTCTCATGTACGCTCTTTATATAAAAAGCTTCGTCGGCAAATGAGTAGACTTGACTACCCCTCAGTAATAGAATTTTACAATTTGCAGCAGGATCCGAACAAGTTTGATGGCATCTAGAAAGAAAAAATCTGTGAAAATCTCATTGGAATACTGTATATTTGAGTGTGGACTGGCATGTTGTGCCAGTCCAGGGTGGGGGTGTAATTGAATGATCTGTCTTAATGTGTTTCTAATCTGTAAAGCGCTTTGAGCTGCATTTTGTATGAAAAGCGCTTTATAAATACAGTTTTGATTGATTGATTGATTGATGTGGAAAAGAAAGATGAACTGCTGCAGAATTGCTGAATGATACAATAAAACACTCCAAGGTATAAGCGCAAACAAGTCAGTTTTGCCTGATAGACCATTTCAAAATGTACGCGTAGATCAACTTTGGTTTTCCCGATGATTTTACAAAGAGCAAAGAGTATGGCTTTGACTTTGACATCTACATGATGACTACTGTATCAACTATTTTTCTGTAATCAAAGTGTTCCTGGAAGTGTCATCTTGTCTCATTTAATAGAACCTTTACAACTCCGCGAGAAACCTCCCCTGAGTATCCACCTGCTGCAGCCAGTGCCAGGAAACATTATTGCCAATGATATGAGCCTGAGTTATGTCCACACCACATCATTTACTCCAACCTCCTCGCTGCATCTGTCTCCCCTGACGTCTCCAAAACTGAAGCCCCTGTCCATTTAACATTTCAGAAGAGGACTGATGTGTGCGTCGTCCTCGGGCCAAGCGTCAGTTTACCCAGCAGCCCATACTTCATACATCACTGGCCTGTCAAACGTGGCATCTATAAAATATGCTAGTATAGTCGTGGATATGGGGGTGAGCAGGCCCTGACGGCTCGCGCAGGCTTATGAAAGGCGGTGTGTTTTCGGAGAATTAGGCATTTGGGAGGGTGCTTGAAAGAGGACGTCTGGCTCACTGCAGGGGTGCATATCTCAGCCGTCTGTGAGTCATCGGACCTCACTGTGAAAGGGAATGGAGCTCAATATTCCCGCCCACTTTCAAAACCCACTCTGGTTTTGGAGGTAAATTTACCCCTTCTTTTTCCCCATTGACTTTCGGAAAAAATAAATTGATGTTTTCATTTCATATAGTGACTCACGGTCATAAAACAGACAATTTCAGCCAGGATAAAGAGAAGTATTTGGTATTGTGTGCAATGATAGTATAACTGAAAAGACCAAGGGAAAAATTAATTTGACTTCCAAAACAGCAGCTGCCTTCGGTCTGTTGAACAACGCTACGGCAGCAGCAAAGAAAACGAACTTTCTAAAAATATGTCAAGGTCATGAAGAATGGCATCTGCCTTTTTACCCAAGTTGGTCCATGCTTAAAAGGTACACTGTGTGAATTATACAGCAATACAAAACATGCTCTTAATGACAGCAAGACACAAAACATGTTATTTTCGCAGTGTGTAATCAAAGAATGGATTTGGATGAGGACCAAACCTATTTAGATATCATATTTGGCTGTTTATAGTCAACATCTCCATGGAGACGAGCTGGAGACGTCCTCGCTCCCAGTTACAAATAAGGTGCCAAAAGACACAACAATAAGAAAATATATCTGTAATAAAATAAATGCTTGTATTTTTTCGTATTCATTGGGTGACGCAGTGTACCTTTAAAGATAACTTTGTCTATGACAGAGTAATATAGCACACAATGAAGGGATCCTCTGCTCATGATGAAGGAAACAATGCTGCAAAAGGTTCACAGACTTAGTCACGCTCCACTGGTGTGTTCTGCCTTCTGTCGTGTCTACGGGTGCGAGGTAGACTGTGAGCGCTTTAAAAAGGAGGTAAGCAACAACACATTTACGAGTTTCCATGGCGTGGGAGATATAAATATTGCTCAGACCTGTACTATGGACAAACGTAAACACAACTACAGGAATGCTTTAAATCAGGAATGGGGAACCTTTTTCACATCAAGGGCCAAATCATTTTTTAATAAAGTACTCCAAGGGCCTTACAATTTAGCATGGGGTGTGTACTGAGACCTGCCCGCTCGACTGACCACCGAGAGATTCCCACAAGTCCTCTTCTCTGTCCTCTCCTCGCCGCACATACACAAACACAGTGCGCACAGCTGACCACTATACTTCTGCAGTTTGGGCCAGTGCTGCGCTCTGGTGTGGGCAGGCTAAATAAAATCCAGGCATTCCACACATGGAACAACCAGGCATTTCGCCCCAGAGGGTAAACAGTAACACATGCTTTTTCTGCTGGGGCGCCCTAGTGGCCGTTACCGTGTACAAATCTTTAAATAAGCTGCATCTTTGTATAGGCCACAGTGAAAAAGTAGTGGCTTATAGGCCGGAAATTACGGTATATTAAATGCCTTGGGAGCCCTGACACGGCCCTGAGGCCGGACGTTCCCCACACATGTTTTAGATGAAGGAATAGAGAGATAGAAAATCATCCACTCTCAAAAGTTTGTATTTTCAGATGCAGTGATCAAGATTAAACACACGATTGGGTCTAAAAGGGTCTACAATATTAATTTGACTAAATTATAACCTTGAGTATATGCCACAATTTGAGAACCCCTGGTTTAGCATCCTTTGATCGCTTGAAACTTTATGTCAGTTCAGTCTTGCAGGTTTCCTCACATTCATATTTTTGTTTTATTCTACTGGAACTACCAAAGCTAACCTGTCCAAAGTAGTTTATATATAGTATTGGAGTGAATATAGTATTGGGTACCAATATGCACTTTATTCAGGCTTTGGATATTTTGGCATATACGTATATATCCACTACTAAATGAACCATGCACCAGGCAATCAAAGTACTTCACATGGCACCACCACTAATCCATCCATACACAGGCACTCAATAATGGACACAGGGGGCTAGTGTATGGCCCAGGAACAAATTGATTGCTGAATGCAAGGACCCAACTACATTTGGATTTGTGGGTGAAACAAATATTGATTTCAGTTTTTGCTTATTTTGGGCAATTAAGAATCCCCATTTCCCTTTGCAATGACATTAACCAGCTGCTGATATTAGTAAATATTGCTGCAACATTTTGGAGATCCATCAAACCCATCAAATAAAATATTCATTGCTGAGGAGAAATGAGTGACTGCTTAAAATCCCTGCATGTTTTCTGTCGGCTTTGCCTTCATACAACAGGCCTCCTCCTCCTCCTGCTTTAGATGCCGGTAATTGCGCAGTTTTGCAGCTTTCAGATCAAAGTGCAGCATTAACCAGTGTGGATGTGATGTGCCAGCCCTGAGCAGTAAAAAGGGAATTTCTGCTCTCTTTGCCAGATCCCTCCACTGTGCAAGGAAACATAATGCGATCTGCAAAAACCCAAGTCTTTAACGCCACGGAGGAGCTAGCTTCCAGACTCTGTAGGAGCTTAGTCTGTAAAAGACTGGGGAGAGGCTTGTGGCTTGGTTCAAAACATGAAATGAATGTGTATCCAGTGGGTCACTTGTCATATCTGGAGACCACCCTGTATTTAGTAGTAAACCTCGCCTTGCTAGATTTTACACAACCCCAAAAAGTTAACCAACCATTAATAAGAAAAAAATATGCTTTTCATTCAACAAAACGCAAGTTAAACTTTTGGCCTTGTGTCTCTTAGGGCTTGAACTTTATTTCTGCCTTTTTCAATTTAACAGATGTTTAAACCGGCACAGTAGTACAGCCGTTAGCGCTCGTGCTTCACTGCTAGAAGGACAGGGCCTTTCTCGGTGGAGTTTCCATGTTCTCCCTGTGCCTGCGTAGGTATGACTAAAATCTCCAGATACTTTTGTTGACTCATAAAAACTAGATACAAACAAAAAGAAGTGACAGAGTTTGAAAGAGCCTCGTTATTTAAATTCACCGCCAAAGGAACAGGTCTGTGCTTTGTTCATGTGGGAGAAGCCCCATGACACAGAGAATATTATATGTTTGAATGTAGTAATAGAAATGTTGACTAAATTGATATTAGGTTTAACTAAAATGAACTCTTAGCCTAAATCTTGACTAAAACTAAATGTTTGTCATGAAAACACCCATCAAAGCTATTCTGTGTATCAACCGTGATTCATTCAACTGCTTGTTATATATTATTCATGCTTATTTTCATGATGAATGATGGCCTCTCAAAACAAAAACATAACTTTTGTTTCATTGTCAGTGAAAATAAAGCCAGTGTGAAATGTGACCTTTTGTTTTACAGTGCTCTGCAGAGCGGCGTCTACAGACAGTGAGAAGGCTGCCCTAAAAACAGACTTAACCCTCGATACGTCTTTGGAAAGTAGCTCATATCCCCCACGCTAAATTTACCTCACACAAACTCGAAAACAGGACAATTGCTTGAAGTTACACATATGGCTGTACAAAACAAGAAAAGGTGCAATTACAAAAAATAACAGGTTTTGACTTTGTGATGATTGCAGAGCCTATAACAGCAACACTGCAATCCCTGTTCCATGTGATCAAAGATGAGATTGCATGTGGAAGGATGTGGATGATTCCAATGTATTATTTTTTGAAATACTGCAAATGGCAAATAAACTGAAACTGAAACTGAAACTGAAACTGATATGCCAACGATTCATATAATAAACATCGTAAAGCCCCGAGATCATCATTATGATTTTATTATGTGTCTGAGTACATTTAAGTAAAGCCGTCTACTGCTTCTGCAAGTTCACACTACGCTGTGATGGTTAAATCCATTTGTCACTCACTGTTTGGGGTGATTATTAAGACTGGGAAAAGTGTGTCGGCTTGAAAATAGAGTTCCATGAAGTAAAATAGCAATGAATCTCGATTGCCCAGCCCTATGTGGAAGCAAAAACACATAAAATATCACCTCAGCAATCTTCAAATCTAGGCTGAAAACAGGTCTTTTGTGTTTTATCTCTTTATTTTTAATGTCATTAATTAGTCCGATTAGGTTCATAAGGGCTTTTAGTGATGATGTTAGTTTCTTTTCTTATAGCCATATCTGTGTATTTATTTTGCCTTGACAGTTTCGGCTGCCTTCCTCAGTGTCATATGATGTTACGGGGAAGTGTTTGGTCAGCTGATTTACACAGTTGTTGCCGCTGTTTGTAGCGACAGGACGACAGCGCCATCTGCAGTCCGACTTCTTCAGAACTGTGCCCCAGGTGTGAGAAAGGTGATATGTCCCCTGGTCCCGGTTCACAGTCTGGGGAGCGCGCTTCCGAATCTCCATGGCTTCTCTGATCCAACAATGGCTTCTCTGATCCAACGATGGTACCTGTTGTTCTCTGCCGATGACAAGGCCTTTGTCATCCCAGTCCATGAGATGGTTTCCTCTGCACTGGTCTGATATGGCGGACTTTAGCAGTTCTTGCTCTGCTTTTCGTTGGGTGCATGTTTTTGATGTCTTCTTTCTCACATTCTGTTAGATGATCCTTCATCCTGATGTTAAACTCTCTCCCTGTTTCTTACAAATGGTATACACAGTTCTGAAGAAGTCAGAATGCAGATGGCGCTGTCGTCCCGCCACTACAAACAGGAAAACAGCGGCAAAAACTGCAAATCAGCTGTAACGTCATCGTAACATCACGTGACACTTCTGAGGAAGGCAGCAGAAGAAGCCGAAACTCCCAAGGTAAGTTATAAGAAAAGAAACAAGCAATAAATGAATTATATTTATGTTTCATGATTTGATTTGCCTTTTTCTAATTCTACGTAACCGTGAAGCACTTTTCGCCTTGTGTGCGAATTGGGCACCACAAATAAACTCGCCATGCCATTTCACACAAAGTTTGCTTATAGTCTGTTGAAAAAAGCATGACAGTCACATGTGTTTATTGCCAAGACTACGTTATTACAGTATGTTCAGCCCATATACAGTAGGTTCATGCTGAGGCTTTGTAGTGTCTATAGGGAGACCTTTTCTACAGGGCTGGAAAAATGGGACACTATACATCACAGCGACAAAGGCACACAAGTTCAGGCCGTAGCAACTCTCTGAAGTACATTTGAAAGACATTTATTGTTAATCCATCTTTGTGTTCATATTTCCAACCGTAGCTCTTAGTAGTATATATCTGTCCCATGTTTGTTTTGTCTGACTCCCACCTATTACCCACAGGAAAGCAGTGCGAAATGAGTTACTGTTCTGAAGCATATGGATAGCTACTTTCACTCCTGTATCAGCCGTAATTCATGTGTTCACTTGTCTAATGCC
>OMNZ01111688.1:5943-20031 GCA_900303255.1 Lesueurigobius sanzi
TGTTTAAGCAAATTATGCCTAAAATGAGAATAATTTTACTTCTGGTGTGTCTTCTGGTGTGAAATGTATGGATATGTGTAAGCATCAGTTCTTAAATTAATTAAAATAAGAAAAAATATTCTTTGTTTGATACTAATGAAGATTCAAAAAGTGTTTATTTCTTGTTATGAGAAATAATGTCATGTTTTTGAGTAAAAAAAATTCTTCACAAGAAATAGCTAGTTTTTATTTCTCGAAATAAGTTTTTTTTTCTCAAGAAAATTTTGCTAATCAAGATGTTTACTTTTTTGGGAAAAAATAAGGATTTATTTCTTAAAATAAGACTTTTTTTGCTTTCTTAGAATTCACTTTTTGCAGTGTAGCTGTTGAGATATGCAATACAAATCGGTTTAAGTTATTCTTTATTAAATTTCTGTCCTTATTTGACTCAGCCCACAACGGCGTTGGGGTATCATGTCAGGAAACGAGTCCATGGCCTGGAGTGTCTAGTGTAACTCTGCTTGTCTTGTGTTCATGAAGGAGTATGAGGCACCCACCCATCCCACACATGATGAGACTGTAACTCCACACAGAATCAAACCCCTCCATGCAGTGAGGCACGTGTGTTAGTCACTCAGCCACTGTGGCACCTACTAGATGATGGTGTGAAATGCATTGGCGTCTATCGCTCCTCATTGGCTGCAAGCTGGTTATTAGGTTCAAGTTTGGAGGCTGAGGTTCACTTTATTGGTTGGGCTAAAGTGTCTGTAGTGCAGCACCCGGGTACTTTTTTGGGAGGTATTTTTAGCCTGTTCTTGGTCTTGGTTGAGTAGTTTGCCTTTTTGCCTGTTTAGGTTGAGAGGGGGAAAACAGAGGACCCAAAGGAAACCCCTAATAATGTAATACGACATTCATACTCCGCACAGAAAGGCCCCACTTTGCTGCATGTTCTTTTTAAAATCATTAGCCTCTAAGGGATCAGAGAGTTTGAGCATTTTTGTCACATGATTCAGGCATTAGACATTTATAGCTATGTATAATATAGCTAAACCATCACAGCAGAGGTTTAAAGGTCACTTTTTTATCAACCGATGGCACGCACTCCTCTCTGAACCTACACTCCGAGCTGCGATCACATGAAGTCCATTCATTATTGTTGAGTTTCTAAGTGAAACTCTTGCACCTTGGTAAGGAAGTGAGAAAACGGAAGTGCCGCGCATCAGGTGAAACCATACCAGTGTGTTTGCCAATAAAAATACATGCAACCTCTGCCCATTTTGATGTAACTTTACCTGGTTTTGATTTAGCTGCGCGTTATGGATTACTTTGTGACTAATCGTACAAGGGTCGAGCTGATAAGGCCGCACAGTGGTTGGCTTCGTTGTTCTCACTTCTTCAACTGTTTCAGGAAGTGGGGCCGTGTCACTAAAATCAGGAAACTAAGCTACTGCTATTTATACATGAGAGCGAGGAGGTTTTAAGCTGCCGGACGCTAATGCAGTTTCAGTAGAAGAGAGGCGCAGATCGTGTGAACCTGACAGGATTGTTTCGGGGATCGACGATGCTCCGCAGCAGGTGATTTCGGGGACTTTGGTAAAGACTCGGAAACATGGATGAAAACATCCAAAGAGTGACAGGTAAGTTTACATACCAAGCTTTGAAATTGGGGATATAGACGACAATAGTTAGCTTTCATTTTGAGAAAACTTCAACTGAACCTAATACAATGTTTTTCCAATGTTTATTTGTTACATGTACTTTTACTATAATGTCTTTTAAAATGAATCTTCTTTGGTAACTGTTGAAATTGTACTTTATTGCAGTATTTGTAGGGTGGTTCTTACTCTTTCTTATTCATTAAGTGCTGTGCAGCGACGTAATATTTTTTTTTTCCAAATGTTGCAATGTTGTCAGTTCGTCATCAAATTTTAATTATTGCTTAAGCGTGTTCATATTACTCAGCACTAAAACTCCCATGCAAGTTACTCAACAAAGGAAGATAACTTCTCCTGCATTGTTATACACACAAAAGTATAATCATCTAAGTATTTCGTTTATAATCACCCTCACTATGGATTCTGATGAGAAGCCTCTGTGATGTGTGGCTTGAGCGTGCCTCTTTTTGAGTGTTGGAAGTAATGTACTAGCAATGTGGAGAAAGTTGTATATCAGAGAATGTGTGTACTTTATTGGAAGTGCACAAGTCATTCTACTTTGAAGATTTATTGGTTAAGCTTTGGTTGATTATTGTTAAGTTGAAGATCGAGATAGAGTGAGATGTGGAGTGACTGCGGTCTGTTTCAAGCCACTGAAATACAGTAGATAAACATTTAGAAAAATAAAATGTGTGGAGTTTTTCCTGTCATCTTTTCACGTTGTATAACTATTTCAGTTGGAGAGCTGGTGCTAAAAGAATTCTATGGGAGAGAAAATGTTTTTGAAATCATTTTCACAATAGAAAATTGAAGAAGTGTTATACATTACAGTATTTGATAGTGATTGGATTCACAAAGCTGCCAATTTATTTGTGTGGCTGAAAGTCCTTTTTACTGGCCAACATCATACATATGTTTTTGAATATTGTCTCCACTTTGGGACACGTTGATGAGAAAATAATTAGACAATATGTGCATATATGCTGACAGAGAAGACATTGGGCCTCATTCATGAAACAAACTTGTGCACACGTTTTGTTCTTAGCTGAAAGACAAAGATTCTTCAGTCTTCATCTGTACTCTGTCGTTGAAGTGTAGGACGTTTTGCTTTTCCCAAAAAGCTTTGTCATCAAATGAGTAGACTTGACACGCTCGTGGGTCTCTTATGGAGAAACCAGTAGGAGGAGTTGACCTCTAAGTCCCACCTCTCTTGGTTCTAAAGGTTGGAAAGACACCTGACCTATTCACACCTAATTACTGCTTGTTACCTTCCTATTGACTTGCCCTGGACTCTGTTCTAAGGTTGTTCACACCTGTCTATGGTCCTGCTCTGGCCAATCGACCAGCTTCATTAGCATGACATAGGTGTGGTTTCTGTCTAAGGATGTTGTTGTAGACTGGGGCTACATTGCGGTCCATGGATGGATTCTCTCTTTTTTTAAAAATAAATATAGCATCCTTGAGTCCTCTCTCAAACCATCTATTTTAAGATTTGTTCAAATCTTAACCTCACTGTCCTTAATGAGTGATCGGTGGCTTTAGATGGAGATGCACAGCTGACACCTCCATCAAGGGCACTGTCCATTAAGGTTTGAATGTTTGAAGGGAGGAATGGGATTTGTTATTTTAATGTGCTTTGTGTTACATTCTTGTATGAAAAGCGCTTTATAAGCAAAAATGTATTGATTTATTGCCTCATGCAGGGCCGAGTTAACCCTCGCCGAGGCCCGGGGCAGACACCCCCCCGAGGCTCCATTCCTTACATTGTTAACTGCGCTTAGGAAACTATAGCAAATGCACCCCCCTCACCAGCGAGCAAGACAGACATGCAGATAACTTATATACTTAACTTTTTAGGCCATGTCCACACATGCTCTAACCGTTGACACAAATGTTCCATTCTTTTGGACCATTTTACCAGCATTCTGTCTGTATTTATTGGTTAAATATAAGCATAAACATGGTTGTGTGTAGCAGAAATTGCAAATAAATTTGACCTTATTTATAGGCAAACTAAAAAGAGAGGTTTCGTCCACTGTCCTCGTAAATAGATAAGTAGATCAGAAGTAGGCATCAGAAGAAGAGCCACGTTTATGACACAGGTATAAATATACAACAATAGCTGCAGCATGGACACCCGCCTAAGGCCAACAACAAGGGAAATGTATAAGCAGACAGTTTGTGCACAGGTTGATAAACATGCCTCACACCGCGCACACTTCTCTGACACAAAAACAATGTGCACTTGAGAACCAGCGCAGTCTACAGCTGAAGGTGTTACCTGCATGTTGTACCTGTGGCTTCACCGGACTGGCACCGAGAGGCTGCTCCTCCCCATCTCTCCTCTTCTCCTCCGTCATTGTAACATCACATTTACAGTATTTCCTCTGCCTTCGCTCTCACAAGACGCCAAAGTGGTGTTTGTTACTATATCTTTGGTGCTGGTATCAGAGCGCACTGTGGCACTGTCCACGTCTAAAGTCTGAACGTGCTGGCAATCAAAACATTGCCAGCACGTGGTCTTTCATGACGCACACCTCTCACAACCTTTCCCTGTGACAGAAGTTCTCAAGACGCTTTGGCAAATCTGTGAAGAGCCCAATATTTCCCAATCCAGAGTGACACTGTCCCTTCAGTGTCTCAAACTTCTGTTAAATCCAATGCTGGTACAGCAGCGTGTAACATGGCACATCCCACTGCTCAAAAGTGAAGCACCGGGCCGCTGGGAGATGTAAAACACTGGGCAACTTCGCGTGTAGCCCTAAGACTATTGACAAAACACAGTTTAGCTTCATTTCAACGCAGCAGCAAAGCCCTTCTGAACCTGAACTAGTGCCTGATGTCTAGTCACATGATCGTGTTGTCATGGACACGTGCAGCCCGGAGGAATTAAAAAATCATATTTCCCTTCATTAGGATAACTGGTCCCTGGCCTCATGCCCTTGTCATGCCCATATATGGAAGTATTTACCTAGTCAATGTAATGTAAAGTTCATGATAATGAGGGGAGTGGCGCCACGTTCATGAATTTGGGGCATGTCTTTATAAGAAGAGTTTTGTTTTCTTAAGAACACAATCAGAACTAAGATTTTCCAGAAACTTCTTAAAGTTGTACTTAAGAACATTTTCTTAAGAAAACATTTATGAATGATGCCAGTGACAGTTTTTGTTTCATTTGGCTTGGCCCAGGAATTACACAGAAATTAGCAATAAACTAAGACTGGGAATCTGCATTTTGACAGTTGCCATAGTTACTTACATAGAATTTCCAATTGTCCTCTTCCTCAGTTTTAAACTTTAGGCTCTTGTGAGTGTTGTGTGACGATGACATGTGAACACTACCTAATTATTACATTGATACAATTTTAGAAAAAGAAAAGAATGTTTCACTTCAAAAATACAGTTTGTTTATTTGTTTGTTTATGTCAATATTAAAACAAATTATGCTTTTACTCTCAAACATTTACTCAGTATTGAAGTAGTAATTTTACCACATACTTTACATTGCTTGAGTAAATATTGTGTCTATATTCCACACACTCTGTTTACTAGGGATCATAGCGGGTCTTGGGTTGGGCGACTAAATTCAAGAAATCTGGCAATAGGGTAAAAAAAATGAGTCAAAACAATCTTAATTTACTTCACATAAAATGATTGTTTACTGTTGGATATTGTAAACTCAGACATTTGTGGAAATAATTCTGTCCATCAACTTCATGAACCTGCAGGCCATAGTTTTCATTTCTGTGACAGTAACCCTAAAATGTTACCCCATGCAAGTTGTGAAGCGTGCTTAAAAAAACCCATCCCTGTGAAGAAATGGGAAAGTGAGGAATGAGTTTGGACCATGACTAACAATTGGATGTATTCGTTGCCTCTTTCATTTTTGTATTTTGCCTTTAAGTGTAAAAAACTTACCCCATTGGCAGATTTCTTGAAATTAGTCACTCAAACCAAGGCCAAATTTACTCATTTCAAGAATATCTAACTTATTTCTCGATGACCTTTTGCAGTGTTGGCTTGCCTGACATCCCACTTGTACCTGTTAGCTGTTAGAGCGTGTTAGCCTGTACCCAGAGGTGTCCTGTTTAAATGCTGTAATGAATGCTCTAAACGCTGGGAATGGTGTTGACTCAGCTCCAGTGTGGCTCAGCTGCGGAAAACACACGGCACATTCATTGACTCTGCACCCACAGTCACCTTGAGGCTCTCGGGCCGGACAGCTGCCCCTCTGTGGAGCCGTTTTCAGTCCCAAACACAACCTGCTGCAGCTCAGAATGCGCCCAGTGTGGAGTGATGGTGGTAATTCGGGGGATGATTGCTGTATTTAGCTCTACGCGCTTTTACAGAGGTCTGTGGTCAAGTTTAGGTTATGGCTGAGCGACATTAAGCTCAGGGTAGGTGTTAATTACAGTAATTTGTGGGGTTTTGACCGTGACATATTCCTTCATTTGCCTCAACCCGTGGCCAATGATAACCTTTTCATCTTTTACAATGTACAGTATTGTGCTCCCTTGTTAATGAGAATTAGATCTCAATGGGATATCTTGACAAAATGAAATGAAATAATCAAAATTATAAGTACAGGATTGGATTGATGACATCCAAGACCAATCAAAACATAATTTTGTCAATGCATGGCCTGAGTATAGGTTTATCTAGAGTCCCATGTCCCGACCCTTGAGGGTGGGAGCAGGAAAGGCACTTCTCATGAATCTAATGATGTAAAATGTGTTCTCCTTCCAGCCGTTACTGAACATCGCTCCACATATGAACTGCTGATTCTCTACACGGCAGAGGCTGAAGAATGGGCTGCGTATCTACAGCAGATCCTCATATCCTCCAAAAAGTTTCCTAAAAAGTCCATCTCACTGTACACTGTGGGCCCTGAGGACCAGCTCCACGGATACAACTTTGACTCTTTCCAAAACTACAAATGCATCATAGTGCTTTTCACTGGCTCTCTCCTGGGCGAGCTGAGGGTCCCTGACCTGAGGGGGGCACTGCTGAGGCTGTTATGTCCCCCTCACAGAGTGGTGGCTCTGTTGTGTGGGGTTCAAGATGATCCTGCTCTGACAGAGACCTTTTCAGACTGGCCATACTGGAGGAAACTGTACACAGAGGACGATCCGGCTGTGTATGTGTCCACCATCTTGGAGTCTGTTAATGAGAGTGAGTTTGTTTTGTAGAATTGAGCTCATACCTGGTCTCACACTGCTTCTTCTCTTCTTTTTTTCTTTCAAAATTTTCTTTGACTTTAGTGAAAGTTAAAGGCAATGGCTTTAGATTGTTTAAATTGGCTGTTTAAAACATCAAACAGCCACACGCAGGAACTGAGTTGGTCTGATGTTATTTTTAGGCAGGATGCGGCAAGACACAGACAAGAGAGCGGAGCACGTCACGACAGCGCCGCCGACTCAGAATCCCACCTTTGTCAACACTGAGGAAGAGGTTTCACCTGAACCACAGCAGAGCCAACTGGAGGAGGCAGAGGCTGAGAGGACAGAGGAGGCACCAGACAAACTGGAGAGTGGAGCTCCAGACCTCAGCTGCCTCACTGTGCAGCCCAGCAGAGTCTGCTGTGGGGTATGACAATATCATGCTTTACCCATTCACGTCCAGATAGTGAGCTTTATAGCCACAGCTGCCCTGGGGTAGACTGATGGAAGCGAGACTGCCAATCTGCACCTACGGCCACTTCAACCAACAAACGCTCGCTCACACACTACATCAAAGACAGAAAGGGTTTGTGAAGTGCCTTGCCCAAGGACATAACAACAATAGGGGAATGGTTTGGAGTGTAAGCAAACCACTGCCTCCTGACACATTTTTATAGACTTTTTTTTTTGTTTGTTTGAACCTAAGATAATCCTAAGATGGAGCAGGAGCCAGTCTGCCTTTATTGATTACATGTCCAAACTATGGCCCGGAAGCCAAAAGCTTTTACCACTTTATTATTATTATTTGAGTTAGTTTTTGTCCTTTGTCCCAAGACAGGTAAAGGCAATAAACATTCAACAAGACAATATACAGAAGAGAATACATAATCTAAACATATTTCACATGTCCAAACATATTTCAACATGTCAGTGAGGGTAAGGTGACTCATGTGACTCTGGTGCCATGCTGCTGCCATACTGTAACAGCGTCTGCGTTGGACCAAATTGCCAAAGTTTGTACAGCAAGATGAAAAGACATCTTAGTCTGTGTAAATGTGTTGGGCAACAGACCACAGTTTGACACACTCATTAGTATGATTCAGTAAAGTAACTTCTGAAACCAAGAGAGCTGCAAATTTTACTTCCTGACAATGACCACCACCAGCACGTCATACTTCTTTTTCAGAGTTTGCTGGTGCTTCAACTGAGGTACATTTTATATCTAACACAAATGTCATGTTATTTTGTTCTATCGTAGGGCAAGGAGACCATTTACATCATTTTCAAACATAAAATAGATGAATATTCCAAACTGGAGGTCGAGTTTTCATCGGAAAGTGTGGACATGAAGAGGATCCCAGCCACAGTAGAGAACAGCTACACTCTGAGCGTCACTGCGCCTGGTACGTCCCGACAGGAAGTCACATAACATTTATTAATACAGGGTTTATACGGGTAGCAGCAAGACAAATTTAATGCTTTTTAATGCCATGTTAATGCCCAAATATTACATTTTTAATGCCATAAATCGGTGCGTATTCAATATTAATTTCCATATTCAATAGAAAATTTGATAGAACGCTCACGCTACTGTGCGACCTGAGAGCAGCTCATCCAGATTGTGCTTTTTTAATTCAGATTGTGCTTTTCTATTCAGATTGTGCTTTTTTTATTTTTTATTTTTATTGATGAGCTCCACTTTTGTCCTTTTGTCCTTGTCTTTTTGTCTATTTTTTGTCTTTTGTCTCTTGTCTGGATTTTTTACATTGTTTCTGAGCTGCTCTAAATGAATTGCCCCTAGTGGGATAAATAAAGTTATCTGAATCTGAACTTTTCAACAGAAATAGTGCATCATTTCTGCCAAAACTCCAGTCTAGACCCTAATTTTTGCATTTTTGACAAACTTCTGCAGTAAAAGTAGTTGAACAATGTCATTATTTTCCAAGAACTTTTGATGTAATGCCAGTTTGAATTCTATTTAATGCTTTTTAATGCCCCGCGGAAACCCTGTAATATCCCTGTGTTGTTTTTCTCACAGATTTTCCCGCAGGAGCCGTGTCCCTGGCATTGTGCACGGACCAGTCGAGTGTGAGCCTGCAGCCTCTGACGTACTACACCAACATGGGGGAGGTCGGACGCTTCCTCGACAACGCCACGGATCCGGTGAACTTCATCTGCCAGGTAAGAGTTGATCCTTCGGCATTTTGTCGCACACTCGCAACACTCACGATTAAAAGACGCCGTGAGCTCATGATGGGCTGCTCATCTCAGACTGGATCAGGCGAGCGTATCGTTCCAGGTGACTTGCCGTGCGCGGTGTTGTTGTTTCCGGCTCCCCGAGGGGAACCAGCAGTTTCACTCAACTCATCAATATGTAAAGTTTATGCCGTTCATAATGAGCAGCTTGTTTTATTTAAACATGGTAAAACTTCCCCCGTGGAGGAAAGGTCTGTGCTTGCAATGATAAATTAGCACCACAATCTGAACAAAAAATATATATAAGAATGAAAAAACATGAAGCCTGTCTTCATTTTTACAGTGTTGGGTGTAACGTATTACAAAAGTACAGAAATATATTATATTACTTTTTTTCAGTAACAGGAATATAACATTACTTAAACAAAATACGGAAATATATTAGTCATTTGAAGTAACTGGAGTTATGTATGTAGCTCAGTGGTTCCTTTCAGTGTTAGCAGGGGTACTTGGAACAATTTCAGATAAAAATAAGATGACTTTTTTTTTATTTTTGATTATTATGGTCAAAGGATGGAATATACATTTTAAAACATTTAACTGTAAAGAGTGAGATTTTGAGAGTATTTAGCTGTCTTTTACCTGATAAATTGGAGTTTTTGTCATTCACTTTATAACTAATCAACGTATCCATCGAAGCAGGGGGTATTCGGAGTATAAATGAAAGGCCCAAGGGGTACGTGAGACAAAAAAGGTTGGGAATCACTGATGTAGCTAACGTTATCAAAACAAAACCCAGAAAGTGGAGACGGCTGAGGAAAATGGAATCAGGACTGCTCTTTTGTTCTGTGACATTATTCTCACTATTTTCACTTTATATTTTGCCAAACGTAACTCAAAGTAGTGTAACTAATTTTTAAAGTTTGTTAAAGCAGTAATACAGAACATATTACAATGAAAGTAACTTGCCCAACACTGCTCTGAGATAATAAAATAGAAGTATTTAATGAACACAGAAGTATCCTCCATTGTATTTGCATCGAGATAAAGGTTTAAACATCTCATCTGTGATTATGCATCAGTGACTCCACCACATAATCTTTAAATAGTCATTGATGTGAGCGAGATTTGGTTGAGGGTAAGGGTCCGGAACAAGACGGGAAACATGTGCATTTCAAGCCAACGGGAACGAACCTGATGTTGCCACCGTGTTTAGCAGCGGGGGTTTGTTTCTTCTTTTTTTGTGTGTAGAGTTTCTTCTGGGTGCTCTGGTTTCCCCTTCAACTAAAAATATGTACAACCTGAAAAAGATATTTGTAATCTTGGTCAAATAAATAATCCGTTGTCACATTACTGTCAGCAGGTTTTGCCGATGTGAAATATATTTTTTTATATTCATCTAGACTCTTTTGACCTGATATTGTGGCTGTTTGACTGGTAAAGTTTTGATCTGATCCTGGCTTAGTCCTGATCTAATCTGGAGTCAATCCTCCTTTAGACCTTTTCATTTCTTTGCAGATATCTAGCACAAAAGTCCAGTACTTTAAGCCCCCAGTGGCCTGATTGCCTAAAATTTACCTAAAATATCCATCAAAAGCCTGATGAGTGGGGCACAAAGCAGGTGCAGTTGATATATTTGTTTCCACACCACAAATGTACTGTACATGAGATCTGTGCTTCTTATATACAGTATAAGAGTGTCTAATGAAAAATCACGTGGCACACACTACAAAATGGCATGTTCTTATTTTAAGTTGTAACTAAAGCAACCAAACCATCAACCAAATAAACAAAATAAATAAATAAATAGCACCTGGCCTAGTGCATCAGACCCTAACGGTATTAAATCACTGAAATGTGTTGAAATTAACACAGCACAAATATACAGCTTGATGAGTTAAAATGATTAGAATTCAGAATATTTGAACCTAATTTGAGTAGTTCTGCCTTGCCAAGTAAAAAAAAAAATGACAGTGGAATAAGATATTTCCCCCTTATTTAGAGTTAAAAGCACTGTACCTGATTTGTTTTTGTTACAACTAATGAAGGAGGGAGCAAGAAAATGAATTTGATAGTTGTGGTCCGAACACAATCCTAACTTTCGTAACACATTTTTTAAAATTGCAATTATTCACAGAGAGGAGTTTATGAGCACATTTCACAACCATCAAGATCACTTTTTCAGGTCATAGTCCCAGAAATGCAAGAGCCCGCATACATAATGCTTTGTATGTAAAGTATTACTTCCACAAATGTCTGAATTTACACTAAACTAAGGCCAAAACAAATTTCACTCCAAAAATCAGGTATAGTGATGTATTGTTATTTTGATGTGCAATAAGGTATTTAAACTTATTTCAGGGGCAATGAGATGGTTTTACTTGTTTTAGGAGCAAACATACCTGTTCCATTGGCAGATAGTTTTACCTGCCTGCTCTGATCCTATGTGTCATATTTCTTATTTAAAGAAAATTAAACCTATTCTCAGATTCCTTTTATATTCCAATATATGAAGAGTTCATTTGCAAAAACAGATATCTCCGTTTTGAATTTTTTGCAATATAGTTTACGATATTCATTACTGTGCTCTACAGGGGGCACCAGTAAAAGTAAAGTTGAATCAATTTGACCCATAACAAGTGTCTTCATATTTCTGATTCACTAAAATAGATCTGGTCATTAAAAACACACCTAGACAAAGATAAAATTACAAGCATACATAGATTTTTCTCAATGGCACTTATCTGTTTTTGCAAATAAACTCTTCATATATAAAGTACATTATAGGCATTATTATTGTAGTAGATATTTGATTGATTTCAATAAAAAAAAAATGTACCCTTCTACTGCTACTGCTGTGAACTGGTTGAACTAAAGCCACAAGGGAAGGGAGTGGCTACTCTTTATCTTCCCTTTTTATGTCTGAGAATAATCTTCACTTCACTGGGCAATCAGGAATGTGTTTATTCACTTGTATATGTAATATTGCACATAGTTAATTATTAATCCTGTTAAACTGTGTATAAACTGACATCAAATGATCAAGCCATCAATCTACTAAACTCTATGATACAACTCTAGTATATTTAGTTCATTCTAGTTTTAATTCGGCTGCCAGCCTGTGTAATTCTACTGGATAGTTATTATGTGCAATAACAGCATTATATCAAGTGCAATAACCTGTGTTCACAACCGTAAGTCACGCTATTGTAAACATCTATAATACTGTTAATTCATCTCAAGCAGTGACTGGGTTCATTGACGCCACAACATTAAAATGTGTTTTTAACAGTTTTTATATCTATATGACCGGCAATGCACCTGTGTTTGTGTTCCCAGGCCTTTAAACTACAGTCGAACACAACAGAGTCCTTAGACGACATGCTGACTGAGTGTCTGAAGTCCAAGATGCCGGCCACTGGACTTCAGCTGTTCGGGATCAGGCAGTTAGAGGAGGACAACATCAGTTCATGTAAGTAATGTTCTATAACACAAAGCACGCCGTCCATGTGTGCAGAGAGCGCTATTTGGAATACAAATATAGTTTTTATACTTAAGTGTTTGTGTTGTATATATCATTCAAGACATTTTTACCCAGCCTGTTAAAAACAAGAGTCTCCTGCATTTGTGTGGCCAAAGAATAAGGTCAGCTGACTACCTAAATATTAGGGCTGGGTATCGTTTTGAATATCCCAAATGGATTTGATTTGATTCACAAGGGCCTGATTTGATTCGATTCACGATTCAATTCAATTGATTTTGATTTTCAATTCAGTAAAGGATATCACGCATTACCAATTTTAACAGCTTTTTGCGTTCTTTTAGAAAGACAGGAGGTTTGTTTACCTGCTTGACTAGTTTCAACCACTCCTGTGGTCTTCGTCAGAAGCGTGACGTGACGGTGAAGTGTCTGAGGCTGCTTATATGGATTTACCAGTCAGCAGGGGAAGCTTGCGCCCCCTACTGACTGACGCCTTCTCCAGGATGGCGTCCCAGCTGTGAGAAAGAGTGTACGCTCCGTCGTCCCGGTTCATGATGTGAAGCCCACACGAGTGGTTGTAACTAGTCAAGCAGGTAAACAAACCTCCTGTCTTAGGAAAAGAACACAAAAAACAGTTTAAACTAATAAGACAGTATGAACTTTTTCAAACATTACAAATTTTACTTGGTTGTGGTAGACATTAATCCAATTTTCCTACTACAGAAAAGAGCTATTAGTCATCAGTGGAAGTGGATACAGAGACCCAACAAATCCAATATTCATATAATTAAAAACCTTAAAATTTAATGAACTGGTTGAATACAACCTTCTTAAAACTATGTATAAAGCTCAATCAGAAAAATGTACCCAACAACTTGCAAAACAGATTCATGAAGAGAGAAAGTAGATGTGAATTACGTATAAGGAACTGAGGTTTTCTCTAAACCCAGGTTCAGAACAACAACAAAGGAAAGATGCATCTCAATCAAAGGCGTCAGTTTATGGAACAGTCTTAACTGTGAAATTAACATTTCAAAGTCATTAATGTGTTTTAAAAGAATGTCAAAATTCCAATGTTACAAAAATATACAGTAACTGCAGATTAGCAGATGAACTTTGTTTCTCATTATTGTAATGTCATAAATTGATAAGAACGTTTATTATTTTGTATTGATAAGGGGCAGACATTATAAGTTATTACTTCTTTCTGTTCCTTTTGATTCACAATATGTGTTAAATGCTACTGTTGCATTTGCATTTTTAATGAATGAAATAAAAAAAAATGAAACATTCTCAGAAGAACTAATGCACTGTTTTGATTATTATTCCACTCAAACATGAAAGGCTATAAACCTGACCCTCTATGTGCCATCTGTGTTTATTCTCCATATTTTTGCAAATGTACAGTAACTCCATATTTGCCCTCAATTTTCTATCTAAGGCAAAGAACCAAAACAAGTTTTTACCTCAAAAACAGCAGAAAAACAGGTAAATGCATCAACTATGACGATGAGAGCAATCAGAAAAGTCTGAGGCACTCTGTAGTGGGAAAATAAAAGTCCTTTATTTAGACCATGGACAAATGAAAATAAAACTCCAACACGTTTCGACACAACAC
>OMNZ01111691.1:6670-16957 GCA_900303255.1 Lesueurigobius sanzi
CCCCATAAAATGTAGTCTCATCTGAGCAGAAAGGCTTTTGGCAAGGCTTATTTGTACAATTTGCCCAGAAAGTAATTTGAAGTGCAGACAAATCAAACTGTTTTGAGTCTGGATTTGAACATTGTCAGATAGAGGTCTGTCTCACATCATCAGGAAGACTGCTCCAGATTTTAGCTTCCTAAAACTGGAATGCAGCCTCATCATGTTTAGTCCTAATGACTCTGGGCTCCAGCGGGAGACCACTCCCTGAGGTACTCAGAGCCCAAGATGGTTCATATTGCAACCTGTTGTGTACTTAGTATTTTGCAGATGTTTGGTGAGAAACTAAACACTGAAAAGTATACAGTAAACAATGGAAGAGAGAGCGAATAAATGAAATAGATAGTTGTCTAAACACATTAACTTTCCTAATACATTTCTAACATCCCAATTATTCACAGGGATGTGTGCGCACACAGAAGCTAGCCTACATGCCAATTAAATCAAAACAAATGCTTTATAATTAGATAATTAGCACAGTATAATTTCCTCAAATGTCTGAGTTTACAATATACTAAAGAAGAATAAGAAGAGCTTTATTTACACAGTATAGTGCCTTTCACAGACATGTCACAAAGAGCTTTACATGAGATGATTTTGCATTCACTCAATAGTGGTAACCAGCTGCCCCTTGAGGCAGACATCATTCACCCTGGCCTATTGTACATGTTTTTAGTGGTAGGGGAAACCGGACCACCCAGAGGAAACCTACGCAGACACAGGGAGAACATCCCCATTTCTTCATTTGTCCCACTGTGTTTTTGGTTCCTTGCCGAGAAGGAGGGTCTAAGGACAGGGGATACCCCAGGACAATTAATATTTACACACTGTCTGTTAAACCAACCTTCTTCTTCTTATGAAGCAAAATAAATACAAAATAAATTGAATTGAACATTGGTGTAGGTCATCTCATGATCGGAAGGTCGGGAGTTCAAGTCCCAGCTCCCGCAGGTGCACACTGTTGTTGTGTCCTTGGGCAAAACACTTCACCCACCTTGCCTGCCGATTAGAGTGCCTTCTCTAGGTAGAAAAGCGCTGTTTATAAATAGTAAATGACCTCTAATAACGGATTTTCTCTTAAAATAGGCTACCTAAAGTGTAGTGTTTTATCAACAGCACATTTTTGCTCAGTTGATAATCATTGGCAGGTGGGTGCCCCCCCAAGCATCATTTTGCATAGTGCCATCAAAAAGCTACATGTAATGAATCCATTGTCATTTCTTTTTGCAGAGTTTGTCCGCATGATGTCCCGCTAACATCACATAGACACTTGTGGTTTTTGAATGTGAAGCTAACTACACTTGACCAGGACCAACAGAGAGGATATCGCCTACATCTCTGAGCCAATCAAGTAACACTGGAAATGGATTGTGAACAGTTCTACGGAGCAAGAAACCACCACCTCACCCCGAAAAGTGTTCTTCCTTCGATCCGAGTTCAGCCAAGGCCTTGAACTTGCTGTAGCCGATGATTGTCCAGCTTGGGTTGTTTTTTTTTGTTTTGTTTGTTTTGCACTTTAAACCCCACATAATGACTTCCTGTATGGATAGATTGTTGCTGTCCCGTTTCTAACACAAGTAAATTTGTGAATGTACATGTACGTGTCGATAAACAAACCGTTAGACATTGGAGTCACACGATGTAGTGTTTTCTGTGTCGTCGTTTTTATGTGGCATTACTGGTGCTCCACTGAGAACCATGTGTGGCAATATTAACCTGTAAATGTGCAGCGGCCATCTTTGACATGGCACTACTGTGTGGGTCTGGTCTATAATGTCGTCACTGTCTGGTGGTAACTCTGTGGAGATTCTCAGTCATCCAGGTCAGCGCATTGTCTGTAATTAATGAGTTGAGATAATTAAAATGGAGACGCAACAAAGTACAGGTCCAAGATCAAACTAATTTAAATGAATATAGAGTTAGGGTTCATCAGTGCACAGATGCTGAATTTGCTCTCGGATTTAGGAGGTTTTTTTTTTTGCGTAAATTGTAAACAAGGATTGACATTGACACGAGCCAAGCACCGGTAGCTTTTAGTTTCTTTTTACTCTCACTCGCTACTTTGGTCAGTCGAGCTAAATAATAATAATCAAATTTTGTTCACAACAAAATTGAACATGCTATTATATTAAAAAATAATTTAATTGTGGCTACACAAACATTATGTGGCTACTAACATTTGAATAGCCAAGCCAGTGAGCAAAACAATTGTTGCTATCAAACTTTCAAATAATTGGCTTTCAGAATCATAAACCAAATTGCCTTCATTGGGTGTAAACCATGAAAAAAAAAGTCTGAAGTGAGACAAAGACCCTGTTCAGTGAACCTAAATCTTAACAAACGAATAACGGTTGATTAGTCTGAGACTAGAATCACCATTTTATTTTGAAATACTACTGCCACGAGGTGAATGTAAAATCTATGTTGTCTTATGTGAAACAGCAGGAACAATGTACAATTGTAACAAATGAATGCTTCATGTTGTATACTATTTGTTATTGTGCGTAACTGTAGTGGTTATATGCCACTTGTGTCTTGTTAAAGCAATTTGTATGCATGCCAAAGAGACACTTTTACCAACTTAAGTATGCACATTTTCATTTCATAAACATTTGCCAAGATGACTGTAGAAGATTAAAACTTTTAAATGATGTTTACATTAACACCACTTTGTATAGCAGTGAGAAAATACATAGAAAAAACAATAAACAGATATTAGTAAGTTTTGTTTACTTTTCTTTCTACACTTGCCAATGCCATTATGCCAATTGCAAACTACTGCTTCACATGGCTCATATCTATTATTTATACAGTGCTATGTGGCACTGATAAGAGAGCAGACTTGGCACATTGTATCTGCAGCCACTCTCCTCTGCAGTGTTGTCACATAGAGGCATCTTTGATGTTTCTTTTTTACCTAAGGCTGAAAACTGTCTTTCAAAGTCAGCTGACACATTGCTTAAGGGAGCTTTGTATAGGCCTAAGCCTAAAACTGTTACATAAACTAGCCTCATATAGAGTGTTCCAGACACTTGAAGTTGCTAAACAAACACTTTCATGCATTATTCTTCCCCCCATTCTTTGGTGGTAAAGCCACAGCTGCCCAGTCTGCGCAGTCTCACCTCAGAGCAGTCTTGGGTTAGATGCCGGGTCAGGTGGGACCTTTGTGTATGGAGTTTACATGTTCTCCCTGTATCACCATAGGTTTCCTCTTGGTCCTCTCTACCACTAAAACGTGTACAATGGGGTCCCCTCTGAAACCAGGAATCCCCTGAAAGAGATTCTGAATGTCAGTGTGACTTTCACTATTATCCCACCAAAATAAGAAGAACTTCAAATATTTGACAACCTGTCATACGCACTTTAATGCAGGTGCCTACTTGATCAAAGGAAAACAGACAAACACGTAGGCATATGGGTTGATCTTACCACAGGCCATTTCAAACACTCTGTGGCAGTTTGAGTGTAATTTTAGACGGGGGGATAATGATACACGTGTGTGCCGCTGCTACTGCCCCTCGCTGAGTTTCGATGAAAGAGACGTCCGCGAACACCTGTCTCCTTCGGACTGAGGTAAAGCTGTTACTATGGAAACTATCTCCATTCACTCCGCTCGTGCTCACCTCCGAGCCACGAGCGAGCTGCGTTGGACTTTTCTGATTGGACAAAATCATCGGACCGTACCACTCAGACTGCAGGACGGAGGGGTAGGAAGATTTTCGTGAATTATTCATTTGTAAATTGTAACTAGAAAGAAAATAAGAATGTATTGTTTAACTGCTGTGATTACCTCCATATAAAATGAATGCCATACAAGCAGGTCGATAATAGTTCTAGCTGGCTCATTTGCTGCAGATGGGCGATACCATTTTGAAGACATCTGTCATACAAAATCAATGCAACGTTTTTACAATTTAGCTCATCACTTATATATATTAAAAAAATACTTGAAATGCTTGACTAAAACAGTCAATGTAGTATAATTTTATCCGAGTTTATCCAGTGAAAAAATCTTAATTCGATGCTAATAGTTGATGTGGTTGGTGTGATAAAATGTGCCAAACAAAAGTGTCGATTCTTTTGACTGTATCACGAAGTTGTAGGACAAAATGGTATGAATTTGTGTGATTGGTGAGAGTTTCTGTCAATCACCTGGGAGAGTAAACTGAAGTTAGGTAGCTCTCTTCCGCCTCCTCCTCCTCTGGGCTGATGTAGCTGTAGCTTAGCCGCACACAGTTGCCTCTGATGCACATTGAATGAAAAGTCAGTACAGCTGCCTGCTCACCACAACCAGAGAGGGGATAGCTCCACGCTGGGACGATTTCGTACATTTCCACATCAAGCATACCGGACGACTGGACTGAATCAAACATATCGATAAATCCTGATCAAAAATCCCTGGAGATATTTGTGGAGTAAGGTGAGTATTGGCCGAACCATGACGAATTTCTGGTTAGACAGGTATGTTAGCTTAAATTGGGGGGTGATCATCAGTTTTACTACCTTGCTGTCTTTTAGATTTTATCAAGGAATGTTACAGTTGTGTGAATGCAATCATGCAATCCTAATCTAAAACTGGTGTGGCGTTAAAGTGTCATCTTTTCAATCTGTGTGCTCTTGTGCTAAAGCTACTACCGGTGTCACGTTAGCCTTGTAGCTATTTTGGAGTAATTACGTGTCTTTAACGCCTTCCCTTCTTTACCATGCTTCCCCGAAAAGCAGTAGACATATTTTCATTGCTGCATTGTATTTTGCACTTTTGCCATATTGAATAACATTGCACTAGCCCTAAAATGCAGCTCATTTTCACCCAGACATGTATCTTGAAGGTATCATGTTGCAAGACCGACAAGCTTGCTAGCTTACCCTGCTAAGTGACCATATGTGGCCATTATCACTTGTAAAACGAGAACTTTCATTGAAAAAGATTAGCCTTAGGGGTTTGGTTTGGTTTTGTCTGTTTGGATATCATTTCTGTTATTTTACAAAGCCTATAGAATAGTTAAATCCAATGGGTAAGTCCATTTGAACATTCATTTTTTATGGAAATATATTTTGCATATGCTCAAGAAATTGTATTAATTTGGGTAAGAAATTATACTAAAGTCTGAGGTTGATGCCAAATGATTTTATTTTATTTTTTGTTATTTGTGCCCAAAATGCTGTGCTTACTATGATAATTTGAATGCATAAAATTGAGTCTATATGTCTTTCTATGAACTTTAACTCTGTCTCATTTCTTCTAGAGGCACAAGTCAACTTTTATCAACCCAGATTTCCATCAAAGGTCTTTTGGCCTTCAGTGCCTTCAGTTACAGAATAATCCAAATGCATCTGTAATCCAGAATCATTTTATAATCCGAATATGATTAGGCTACATTATTATGATCAATAGTCCCTTAGATGTGGTATGTGGGTGTAGTCATCTGCAATTTTACTTTTGTTGTTTATTGTGATTTAGACATTTTGGTTTATTTTAATTTAGAATCTTGTTTAGTGCTCAACTTAGACCTGGGCTGGGTGCACTTGGAAGGTAAAATGTTTTATGAGGTGAATAGTTTGTGGATCACTGAGCAATATGTGTTACTTATAATGAACTCCCAATGTAATAATTATCCGTCTCTTATGCGCAAATACTCCGATCATTTTCTCAGTTATGGCTGGAGTACCAAATAATTATAGTTAAGTTACATGCCACTGAGCATGCAATTCATCAGTGTCGAAAGCTTTATTGATTACTTTGGAATACAAGAACTTGCCAACAGCCCTCTTTTCTTTGCAGGACCGGGCTGTGTGTGTGTGTGTGTGTGAGTGAGTGAGTGAGTGAGTGAGTGAGTGAGTGTGTGTGTGTGGTGTGTGTGTCTGGTGTGTGTGTGTGTGTGTGGTGTGTGTGTGTGTGTGTGGACATGAAGCGGGTCACGGCTCGACTCCTCGCTGGGCTACTCGCTGCAGTGCTGTCGCTTTTGGTGGAGCAGTGCTGGGCGGACGGAGGTGGCCCGAGTCTATCTGAGCGAGTGATTTGGGCGGTGAACGCTGGCGGTGACTTCCATATGGACGTGCACGGCATTCAATTCAAGAAAGATCCGTTGGAAGGAAAGGTTGGCAAAGGTAAGTTGCTATGGGGATTGACACGGCCTGACCCACCCCTGTGCTTGTGAATGATGTGAAAGGAGTGATTATTTTTGATGCTATATACAGGGACAGTGTTCAGTCTGTAATGTGGGAGGGTGACCCTGTCCTTTTTGCTTCATATCAAGTGATGAAGGCATTCTTTGATACTTTTCACCAATAAATTCTAATATGTTATCTGTTTCAGCGGTTAACTGTGTTAGCTATGGGACCCATCTGAAACCTATCTATTCATTAAAAAAAAAATGTATTTAACCAGTGAAATCCCACTGGGAAACCGCTTTGTCAAGGGGGTCTTGGCCAAGAGGCAGCAAAAGTATCACAATTACACAATGAAAATGACATACACGCAAAAACGTATATCGGAGTACTCCATTTCTTCAATGCTCTGACAATTTAAAGGCCCTATACCTGATTTTTTTTTTTTCTTTTTTTGTTCAATTTGACTGCTTTCATTGTTAAGTTGTGTCCAAACTCATTCCTAACTTTCTTAACACATCTCTAACATCCTAATTCTTCGTATAAATGGGTTTATAAGCACCTTTCACAACAGTAAAGGATCATTGTCGCCATAATGGAAACAACAACTGATCTGCGAGTTCTTGAGCGTCCTTTCACAAATGTCTACTTTGCCCTTCTTCAGTGAATTGTAAAACCAATTTCATTCCACTAAAAGGACAAATATCAGTGTCACCATCTTATAGCACGGATCATATGGCTAAATCTTCACACACAGACCTTTTACCTGGAAGATGGATATGGTGGGTGTGATGTTTGACATTGTAATTGTGTTCTTGTTCCTCCTGTTCTCCCAGTTTTGAGGTGAACCAGTATTCTTCTCTGGCACAATCTGAGCTAACATTGCTGGACTACTTCTTGTATTTTGGCGTGGAAACTTGACTCGGAGTAGCTGATGTTTTAGCGGGGAAAGTGTGGTGTGGTTTAGCTTCCTCCAGTAGCGTCAAACTAAAGAAGAGTCAGCACAGCAGACCACAGCTCCGCCCCCTCTGCTCAAAGAGGAAGCAGGTGTTGATCGTATCTACAGTTTTACATCTTTGCTGTAGTAAAATCAAGTAAAATCAAGCCACTAAATGTAAATGAGTGGTGCTTTACTGTTGTTGTGTCTGTTAAATGTATATATTGTGTAACATGGCTACTAACGCAAAAGCAACACACTCAGACACAGCACTACTTTAGGAGTAAATGTAGTCAATATACGTATAATGAATTGACTATGAGCGTGTAAACATGGCCACTGGAGGTGTCAGGAAATGTCTAGCATTAATTTACAAAAAACTTGTCTCTACAGAGCCAATCTACATGAAGCAACAACTGGCATAAAGTTTACAGTCTTCTGTCTGCAAAAAGAAACTAAGATGAAATATATTTCCACAATAGCATTATATTTGTAGGTCCCTGCCCTCCATCTGAAATTATGATATCACATTTTAAAACATGACAAACGCAGCCTAATTTGTATTTGGCTCATAATATTTCCTTTTCTGTGGTATACAAAGCAGACATTTGGCATTATTGTTTGGTAAAAGATTTATAAATATTGATCTGCCATTATGAACATTTGTGGACCGCATGTGTGTATTAATCAAATCCTCTGCATGTTCCTTCCAGCGTCAGATTATGGGGTGCGCCTGCCGATCCTCCGGTCAAGTCCTGAAGACCAGGTTTTGTACCAGACGGAGCGTTACAACGAGGACACGTTTGGATACGAGGTTCCCATTCGAGATGAAGGAGACTACATACTAGTTTTGAAGTTCGCAGAGGTTTACTTTGCACAGTCACAACAAAAGGTAATGTCTCTATACAGTATTTGGTAAAAAAAATAAAAATGATAATAATAATAATCAGGAATAACGTTAGGACTAGTTTCTTTTTAGCTGGTGGATGGAGAGTATGTGTTCTCAGCTTATCAACATCATCTAGAACTATCCTCCTTGCACAGATTAGCATGGTTGAGAGTTGCTATTGTTGACAATGAAAGTGCCTATCAGTCCTGCGCCCTCTGCTGGTGTTTTGCATAACTACATTTTATAATATCTGGCGTTCTAAGGGTATTTTAAATTAAATATAAAGCCTTTTTAATGCAATTGTATCCTGTTTTGTGACTTGTATTTCATCATTGTGTCATTACAGGTATTTGACGTCCGTCTAAATGGACACATAGTCGTGAAAGACTTGGACATCTTCGAACGGGTGGGCCACAGCACGGCTCACGATGAAATAGTTCCCCTTTCTATACGTCGCGGGAAGCTCAGTGTCAAAGGAGAGGTGTCCACTTTCAACGGCAAGCTCACTGTCGAGTTTGTCAAGGTACGGTCTTTCTTTCTTTTAGCTGTTTCATGATGATTATCTTTTACAGAGCTGCACGATATGTCGCCTAGGTGTCACCTAGTCGCAACATCCATGTCACGAAAAGACGTGATAAATGACTACTCAAATCCAGGCTAAAACTGTTCCATTTAGCAGTAACTATGGCAAGTAAAAGTAGTAGCTTTCACTTTTGTTTTGCGTACTTTATCATCCTTATCACTCTGTAAATCTCTTTAAATTACTCAAATAAACCTGCGTGCCTCCCTTCTGACTGAAACTGACACATTTTTTTGGAAACACAGCCAAAACAAACCTTTTATACTTTAAAATGTGCAAAAGGACATTTGTGTGTCTGAGGACATCAGACACTTTCATTTCAGTCTTGTTTTTTGTCCTGATTTAGTATCCAAGTCTTGTTTTGACAGTTATCCGAAAAACCAATTGGTTACATTTTCTTTTGCGTCTTTAATGGTTTCGAAAAATATAACAATGATGTAGCTATTGCACTCAAGACCTCACATATCATCACGTCTTAATCTACTACTAAATTTCTCCATTGTGAGATCAATAAAAAACTATCTTATCTATCTTACTACTTCTAATACTTTATCTGCTGTCATGCAAGGCACGTATTTGAAGTATAAATGTCTTTTTGATTCTGTTACTCCAATGACAGAATGAGACGTCCAACATTCACATGATGAAGCCGCGTGCCTGTAGGAGGTGGTTATGATCAGCGTGAAGGTCATGCAAATTACTTGGCAACAGTGGCACATCTGTGAGTCTCCCGTCACGATCAGACTTCGGCCATGTTTTCTTAACCTCATGCTCCTCAGCCTCTCGGTGCAAGTGTGAGATTGATAGTAACGCACTTGAGGCGAGACGCTGCAGGGGAATAGGGGAAAGAAATTAAATTGAGTGGATACACTATGAATTTGAAACTGTTTTAATATAACACAATTTTCAGCGACAAAATCTAAATAATGGACAGAGCCAGGTTTAAATTTGTGGTTTTATTTTGTTGATGTGCTAGTTACAAAGATTTGTTCAGAGGGGATTTTGGATATCTGGTTTAGTTTTTGAATAAACTAGTTGCTAGTTAATAAATCTGTAAAAATTCAAATTTCGTCTTGTTTTTTGGTGTCTCTCCAATGAAGTAGTTCAGATGGATAGATCTCACATTTATAGATTTAGTTCAAGAGGGATCTTGAGTTTGTGTGAGAAAATGGACTTTGAATTTACAATCTTCTGTGTAAATCTATGGAGAAATGTTGAATCAGTCCAATAATTAAACGCCCTATTGTGAAGATTTTTTTCAGGTTAAGATTTACATGTTAAGAGATTTAACTGATCCGTAATCTGCACAAAATAATAAATATACTGTATATACAGTGATATGAAAAAGTTTGGGCACCCCTGTAAATTTTCATGATTTTCCTTTATAAATCATTGGTTGTTTGGATAAAAAATTACAGTTAAATATATCATATAGGAGACAAACACAGTGATATTTGAGAAGTGAAATAAAGTTTATATGATTTACAGAAAGTGTGCAAGAATTATTTAAACAAAATTAGGCATGTGCATAAATTTAGGCACCACAAAAGAAAAATTACTCAATATTTTGTGCATCCTCCTTTTTCAGAAATAACATACAACATAACATAAAACAACAATAATTATTTTCAACAATATTCTGGGGACTGAGATGGCCATTCCAGTACGTTATACTTGTTCCTCTGCATGAATGCCTTAGTAGATTTTGAGCAGTGTTTAGGGTCGTTGTCTTGT
>OMNZ01111695.1:0-14591 GCA_900303255.1 Lesueurigobius sanzi
AATGCTCCTCTGTAGGATTTGTAAAATACTGGGATAGCCTGCTAACAACAAAGCTCAAATCGGGCCTTGTACACATGGAAAGGTAAATCAGGCTTCCTACTGCTTCTCTGTACTTTGAACATCACTTAGCACATTTGCATCAACAGAATAATTCAATTTCTGTTCACATGGTGTCACACGGGGTTTACTGTCCTGCATGTTAAACCTCACTAGTAACTTTTCCGCATATTTGTTTTGGGACATTTTTACACATTCATTTGAGTGTTCAAAATCAATACCCAGAAAATACTTGAGTTTTCCCAAATCTTTCATCTTAAATTTAGCTTTAAGCATCACTTTGACTGTTTTCATTGCCTTCTCATCACTTGCAGCTATGATTAAGTCATCAAACCATAATTATTATTATGACTTTGTCATTTGGGGTTTCTCTTGCATATACACAGTTATCAGCTCCATTTTGAATGAAGTTGTTGTCAACCAAATAGGAATGTAACATCTGATTCCAATTTCGACCTGCCTGTTTGAGTCCATAAAGTGACTTTTCTAGTTTACATACCAACTTCTCCTTTGAATGTGGCATTACCTCATACCCTTCTGGCTGCTCAACATTGAGCTCACAATCTATAGGTGCATGAAGATAGGCGGTTTTAACGTCCATCTGGTGCAGGAGTAAGTTTTCTTGAGCTGCTTTTTGCATTAACACTCTCACACTGGTCATATTTGCTGTTGGAGAGAAAGTTTCTTTGTAATCTACTCCATGCTTTTGGCTATAGCCCTTAGCAACATACCGTGCTTTATACTTGTCTGTACCATCTTCATTTCTTTTAATGGCGTACACCCACTTACCCCCCACTGCACTCTTGCCCTGGGGTAACTTTGTCAAGGTAAATGTGTTATTCTCTTTCAGTGATTGTATTTCATCGTCCATAGCTTTGGTCCAGCTGGGTGAGTCCGGTGAAGTCACTGCTTCTTTAAAAGTCGTGGAACTCCACACGCCAGTCTATAACAATAGTCAATGTTAGTGTTCACCTGGTCTTCTCTGTCATCAATTACATACTCACTCAGGTAACCTGGCTTCTTTCTAACTCTGTTTGGATATCTCTCACTGTTTGTTTCATTTGTCTGTGCCTCACTGTTTAATACAGGGTTACTCACTTCTGACTCAACCTGCACACTTTCTGAGGTCAAATCTACTTCAGGAGTAGATATATGATTAGTTCTTGTGGTCTCATAATCCTCATCAACTGAGCTTACCACCGTCTGAGTTTGCTGCTCTTGTCTTGGTCGTGAATTTAAGCAATCTGTGCTTTTGTACTTTTTCTCTCTCAGGGTAATAGACTAAGTAAACGGGGCTATTTTTGTCATATCCGATAAACACTCCCTTCTCGCTTCTTGAGTCTAATTTCTTTTTGTCATGCTTGTACGCATAGCATACAGACCCAAATTTTCGCATCTTTGAAACATCTGGTTTCTTTCCTGTCAACATAAAGTAAGGTGTTTGCTTTGTGCGATTATTAAAGCACCTGTTCCTGACTACTGCTGCTGTCTGCACAGCATAAGTCCATAATGTTTTGGGTTGTTTGCTTTCGATTAACATGCACCTAGCCATGTCAAACAGCGTCCTCCAGTTTCTCTCCGCTGTTCCATTCTGGTGCAGTGAGTACGGTGCTGATGTCTCATGTCTAATGCCATTTTTGTTCATAAGTGCCTGGTATTCTTTAGACATAAACTCAGTTCCGTTGTCAGATCTGATACACTTAATCTTCCCATAGGGGGCGGTGTCTGCCAAGAATTTCTCTGTGGCATATACTGTATCACTCTTGTTTTTGAGAAAGTACACAAAAACTGCACTGGAAAAATCATTAGTGAATGACAACGCAAATCTATGGCCATCTTTAGAAATGGGATCTATTGGCCCTGCAAGAACTGTATGTACCAAACTCAACACCTCTTTGGCTCTGACATCAGGCTCTCGGTTTCTTGACTGCACAAACTTTCCCTGAATACACACATCACATGGTGGTACAGGTTGTTCAATTTTACCCTTAATTGCCATACCTTCAACCACTTTTGCCAACTTTTGTACATCATCATGATTACAATGGCCTAGTATTTCATGCCATGTTTGTAAATCAAAACATTCATTACATTTGTCACCATTGTCATTGTTTGCTGTAGAGAGGTAATAAAGTTTGTTGTGCACATTAATGGGGAACACAGTACCGTCTTTCATTTTGAGGATGTCCTTCCCTTCTTTGAAGATTACAGTTGCTCCACTTGCTGTGGCAGCCGTCAAAGAAAAGATGTCCTGTGGGTAGGATGGGATGAACAATGCACTCCTCAGGGTTGCAGCGTGGTGATGTCCCTTGCTGTCAATCAGGATCACCTCTGTGTCTCCACGTTGCTTGGCCACACCTTTGCACTTGGTACCATCGGCCAGCTCTACGCAGTGCGTCTCCGCTCTGAAGGTCTCATCGAAGCTCTTGAACATGGCCTCATCTGTGATGATATGGGAAGTAGCCCCGGCGTCCACCATCAGGCCTTTCATCTTCACCCCACGCCCGGGTTGGATGTCCCCATCTCTGTCTTTGGTCAGGAAAGCATAGGACTGGCTGCCTTCTCCCTCTGCAACTTGCCTTAAGTTGTCTTCTTTTGGTCTACGTCAGCAGTTTGCATCCCTGTGTGTACCATTTTTACAAAAACTGCACCATTGCTTCATCTGACACGTCCTTGATTTGTGTCCTTTAACACCACACTTGAAGCAAATTATGTCTGCCATTTTTCTCTTTATCCTTATAGAAATTAGAATACGTTTTTCCTTTTACCTTCATCACATTGTCCTCAGTTGTCTGGGTACACAGCTTCTCGGTGTCTTCAAATGACCGCAACTTTGTTTTAAAATCTGCAAATGTAGATTTCTCATCACTTTGAGTCAAGGTTTGAATGACTCCGGTAGTCCTTTCAAGACCATGGCAATGAGCAAATCGTCACTCATCATTTCTTCAGCATTTCTTAGCGCCATTATTATCGTCTCTGCCCGTATCACATAGTCCGTAACACTCTCTTTGCTTCCTTTGTGCAAGTTGGTCAGCTCAGTGTAGAGGCTAATTATGCGTGGCTTTCCTTTACCTGCATAATATGTCCATAATATTTCCAATGCTTTTCACTCATTGTCTGCCGCCTCTCTCATGACCAAAATTAAACTCTTGTCGTCCAAAAACGGTATCAACTTGGCGTATGCTTCTTCATTTTTCTCTTCATCAGCTAAATCACCTTCTTCTGGCTCATACAAAATTGTATCCTTGAGCCCTTGCAAACGTAGATGAGCCAAAAACTTTGTCTCCCACAGTTCGTACCCTTTTTCATCTCCGTTAAAAATCAGACGTGCCCATCTGCTACTTGACCGTTCCATCCTTGTGGTGCACGTGTAGTAGCACTCAAGCTAGGTGCTTAGCTTACTCTTCGCCGAGCTCGCAGTTCGTTGCTCTTCTCAGCGGTTTCAAACTTTCTTCAGGCCTGTCATTGGGGATCCCTGGGCCCATAACCTGTTATTTGAGTAATGCGCAGTAGCATTGCATGATTTCCCCAATAAATAGATCTGGATATTTATCTTTAGTCGGAGGAAAAACAACGTGGGTCTCTGTTCGATGACTGACTGGAACTCCTTTATTCAACAAGCGCAGTGATACTTAGTGCAACATCAAGTGCGAACAAACAGGATGCTGCAGAGCATTTCAAAATAAAAGACACATACAATTGAGAGCATATAAAAACAAACATGTCAACAGAAAATCTCCACTAAACGTAGGCTTGCTGCTTTAGTTAGTTATATAAATAAAGCTCTTCTTAGTTGTCTATTTTGACTAACATAACATCATTATTATCATACATTATTACACATTTGAAATACAGAATTATTTATCATCTATTTTTTGCACTGTTAAAAAGGTAGTATTCCACCTCAAAGAATTGTCAATAATTTACCATAGTACTGAAATCGGTATCAAGTTTTTTTTCCAGTATCGAAATCGAGTTTGAAATTTTAGTATTGTGACAACACTACTCCCCGCAGGAGTGGGACAGTGGTTCACAAGACCCTCATCATGACTGACCATCAAGGCAGGTTATGTCGCCCAGAGTCTGAAGGAGCGTTGTGCAGCTGTTATCTGGGGGACAAACCACCTGCAGGAGGAGCCATAAGGGACTGGTGCAGTCGGTGTGATACACCACCTGCATGAGGAGCCACAAGGGACTGGTGCAGTGTGATCCGGGCAGGTTGGACTTGATTTACATAAGTCACTTTGCTATTTGATCTCTATTCAACATTATATTGTATTTAATATATTATACTTATTAAACTGTATTCAATTAAAAAAAAAATGGAACCCCCTGGAGTAGGGCTGGGTACCGTTAAACGATACCAGTCTGGTATCGAAAAAATAATGAAGGTTCTACCGGTATCGAAATATAAATTGGTACCGAAAACAGGTACCGAAAAAAGATTTATCTTTAGAATGAAAATTTGTCTTCCTGGTGGGTCTTGAGACTGCACAAAAGAAAGGGCTGAGGTGTTTCAGCTCAACTAAATGATAAAAACACCAAAACAAACAGGATTTTATAGAATAAATTATCATTATCACTAAAAACATTAAACTAAAAATCAAGCACGAGTATAAATGACTCGATTTGAGAATATTAGTCTTGTTTAGAGCAGTTTTGACTAGATTAGACATTTTTACTTCTGTCAGCTACATTATTTGGTTTATTTCATGACCATTTTTACTGATTCTAAGGTAATCTCACTTGAATTAGGAAAATAAAACTGCCCAAAGACCAATTTCCTTACCCCATTTGTAAATTAATTTAAATAAAAAAGGAAATAAGTGGAAATCTATTGAAGAAAGTCAAAACAAGTTAGTTAATGAGGTCAAATGAGCCACTAAATCTGAACTCAAAACAGCTCAAATTTAGATAAATAAGATGAATTTGGGTAATTTAACCTTCTAGATATTTACTTTTTTGTGTAGATGACCAATAATTTAGTATAGGTATTGAAAAAGCTATCGTTCAGGTATCGGTATCGTAAACCAAGTATCGTTAAAGTACTAGTATCGAAAAAACATGAAAGGTACCCAGCCCTACCCTGGAGGGTCCTGATCCCCGCTTTTGGAACCACTGGTACTATATAGGAGGAACACAGAGTACATGCAAAACTATAGAAAGGCCTCACCCTGCCTGAAAAACAAACCCAGGAAGTATTAGATAAATATTATAATATCATTATTGTGGATTTTTAGGTCATATGTTACCACAGAACTCATTATCTTCCATCATTCCATCAAAGTCTGTGGGGGGAATGACTTCCAGAACCAGAGCAGGTTCTGAGGGAGCTTGCTTCATTACTGATGCAGTGCTATAGACACAAATAAGCTTGTGTGGAGTGTTGTCGATCCAAACATATTGACTGAACACTGTAGAGCAGCCTTTGCTTAAATTAAAAGTGTTAATTCTTGTTTGTTGTTGTTGTTTACAGCCTGCCCCTTTATTTTTATTGATCTGCAGGCACCTCACACTTCAAGACACTTACAATGTCCTTTTCCAACACTGCACCAACACTGTTGGACACCCTGTACTTTAACCAGTATTTGTTCTCTGTTATGTGCAATTGTTTTCCTCAAAATGATCTAAGGGGCCAGCAGATGTTTGCTTGAGAGCCAGATTTTGCCCGCGGCCTGATGTTGCCTATCCATCCATCCATCCATTTTCTTCCGCTTTATCCGGGGTTGGGTCGCGGAGGCAGCATTCTGAGCCGAGATGCCCAGACTTCCCGATCCGCGCACACCCCATCCAGCTCTTCCTGGGAGATCCCAAGGCGTTCCCAGGCCAGCCGAAAGACCTGGTCTTTCCAGCGTGTCCTGGGTCTTCCCCGGGGCCTCCTCCCAGTGGGATGTGCCTGGAACACCTCTCGAGGGAG
The DNA here is from genome assembly GCA_900303255.1 of Lesueurigobius sanzi. Lineage (NCBI taxonomy): Eukaryota > Metazoa > Chordata > Actinopteri > Gobiiformes > Gobiidae > Lesueurigobius > Lesueurigobius sanzi. The sequence continues at coordinate 5,975 of OMNZ01111695.1, forward strand.
GCGACCAGGTGGCATCCGAAACAGATGCCTGAGCCACCTCAGCTGGCTCCTTTCGACATGGAGGAGTAGCGGCTCTGTTCCGAGCTCCTCCCGGGTGACTGAGCTCCTCACCCTATCTCTAAGGGTGCGCCCAGCCACCCTGCGGAGGAAACTCATTTCGGCCGCTTGTATCCGGGATCTTGTCCTTTCGGTCATGACCCAAATCTCATGACCATAGGTGAGGGTAGGAACGTAGATCGACCGGTAAATCGAGAGTTTCGTCTTTCGACTCAACTCCCTCTTCACCACAACAGTCCGATACAACGACCGCATCACTGCAGACGCTGCACCGATCCGTCTGTCGATCTCACGCTCCATCCGTCCCTCACTCGTGAACAAGACCCCGAGATACTTGAACTCCTCCACTTGAGGCAAGGACACTCCACCGACCCGGAGTGGGCAGGCCATCTTTTTCCGGTCGAGAACCATGGCCTCGGATTTGGAGGTGCTGATTCTCAACCCAGTCGCTTCACACTCGGCTGCAAACCGCTCCAGTGCACACTGAAGGTCTTGGTTTGATGAAGCCAACAGAACAACATCATCTGCAAACAGCAGAGATGAAATTCTGTGGTTCGACTATCGGACGGATACTCCTCTCCAGTACCCTGGAATAGACCTTCGGGGGAGGCTGAGGAGTGTGATCCCCCTGTAATTGGAACACACCCTCTGGTCCCCTTTCTTAAATATGGGGACCACGACCCCGGTCTGCCAATCCAGAGGCACTGTCAGAAACTGCAGACAAAACTTTTAACATTTTTGGCTCAGTTTGCTCTGAATATCCTGTATGCAACATTTGCTTTTAACCTAGAAACCGAGGAGCAAATTAATACACAATCTTTACAATAAGATGTTTAATTATTGCAATGATTCAACATTGTTTTCATTTTCCCATAATGCATTTTTCTCACATTGTTGCAAAGTTCAACCACAGCAGCTCATACAGACTGGTGCTCAAACCCCTCCACCACGATAAGGTGGCGGCTCGAGGAGGGGATTTTTGAACATCCGAAAAGTGAAATTTGAATTTGTACTCATTTTCTCTCTAATAACTAGCTTAGGCAAAAATTCTTCAGTCTTCATCTGCACTCTGTAGTTGAAGTGTTGGATGTTTCGATCTTACTCCAAAGATCGTCATCAGCTCTTTGGAGTAAGATCGAAACATCCTACACTTCAACTACAGAGTACAGATGAAGACTGAATAATTTTTGCCTACGATGGACAACTCCTGTACGACTGAGAACCTACACAAATGTAATAACTAGCTTATATCCATTTGCTCTGACCAAATCGTTGTAAATAATTGGTCAACAAAATAAAATCATAAATTTAAACCTTGCTCTATCTGAACATTTAACTAAACCAGGTCTAAACCAGGTCTAAACCAGGACTAAACCAGGTCTAAATCAGGTCTAAACCAGGTCTAAATCAGGTCTAAACCAGGACTAAACCAGGTCTAAATCAGATCTAAACCAGGTCTAAATCAGGTCTAAACCAGGACTAAACCAGGTCTAAACCAGGACTAAACCAGGACTAAACCAGGTCTAAACCAGGCCTAAACCAGGTCTAAATCCGGTCTAAACCAGAACTATCCCCAAGAAGAGCATGTTTCGCTGCAGTACCACAAAGTGGCGTGTGGTCTGAGGGGGCGGAGCCTAACCCAGATCTTTTAATACATCCATGTTTTTACTGGGGAAGAGATTGGCCTGAGCAGCAGGAGAGGGGTCAGTGTAGGTAAAGTCAATAAAAACATTCTAATTGTCCAAACAGAGACCTGACCTATGAGTCACTCTCTGCCTCTCTCTCTCTCTTTGTCCCTTTCTATTTCTCTCTTCTCTCACTCTCCGTCCTCTCTCCCCCTCCCTTTGCTCTGTCTCCCTGCCCCTATCTCTTGTTCCATCTCTTTCTTTCTTTCTCTCTCTTTCTATCCCTCTCTCTCTTCTCTCCACCCTTGTCCTTTTTCGCTCTGTCCCTTTTTATTTCTCTTTCTCTCTCACTTTCCATCTTTTCTCTCTCCCTGTCCTATCCACCTCCCCTCATCTCTCTCCCTGTCTCTTTTCGCTGTCTTTTTTCCCTCCCTTTTTTTCTTTCTGTCTTTATTCTCTCCCTCCGCTCTCACTCTTTCCCTCTATTTTCTGCCTCTCTCCCTCATCTCTCTTTCTCATTGTCTTTTTCTTTCTCTATCTCTTCCTGTTTTCTCTCTTCTCTCTGTCTTTCTCTCTCTTCCCCCTTCTCTCGCTCCCCCTCTCTCCCTCTGTTCTCTCCCTCTTCTCTCTGCCTATTTTCTCTCCACCTCTTCTCTTTCTTCCTCTTCTCCCTCTTCTCTTTCTCCCGATTTTCTCTCCCTCTTTCATCCTCTTCTCCCTCTCTCTCTTTCTCTCCCTGTTCCCTCTCTCCCCATTTCCCCTCCCTCTCTTTTCTCTTTCATCTCCCTGTTCTCTCTCTCCCCATTTTCTCTCCCTCTCTCTTCCTCCCCTGCCTCCGTTCTCTCTCTCTGTTTCCTGTCTGCGAGCACTTAACAACAGCTCACTTAAACAGCAATTATCATGGCTCTTCATCACTAAATGTCTGCCCGCTAAATGTCAGGAAGAGAACAACGCTAAAGCTTTTCAAATTTCAAATAGATTATTATTCCAACTGAAACTGAGGGAGACAGCTCTAAATGAAAAGCATTCAATTAAATAACTAATTTCCTGTTTTGCACGAATGAGTCACAGTTTACGGGACATTGCCAATGATTTTCAATTTATTTTTTTTCCTGCATGTGAATTATTAAACTTGTTAGCAACACATTTTATTTTTTATGTTGAATACAAAAACCAATAGCAAAACCCAATGCCTTAATATGTCTCACTTTATAGAATTCTATTTCAGTTTGACAAGTTTTTGAAAGTGATTTTCAAAATAAAATGTTTATCTTGATCAGTATTTGATAGTGGATTCACAAACCTGCTAGCCTGGGTATACCCAGGCTGCTCGTGCTTGAATTTCAATTCGAACTGCGAGACAGCCTGGATAGGAAGACCGAAATCTTTGCATGAATCTGGGGACCAATCACAGCACGGAGAGGAACGGCAATCCGTTGACGCATAAAAAACACGGAAGTTGTAGTCGCCACAGCAGACGCAAAGCTATCGTTTGATCAAGCGTTAGATTGTGTTCTAAACACATTCAATCGAAAATTTATATTAAAAGAACACCAGCGTTTGGCTTTACAATATTTTATTACGAAGAAAGTTTTTTTAGCCTTGCTTTCGACAGGATTTCATCTTCTTCTACGCTTTTTTACTCCTCGTCGACTTTCTGTCGCTCAACATACGTCAACGGGACTCGATACGATTGGCTGTGGACATTCGTAGCGGCCAATAAACGGCTAAGGACAATCGTAAACCAGACCTCCCATACGAGAAAATGAACGGTTGTTTCCCAGACTAAATATTCACTTGTGATATAGCGCCAGACTAAACAAACCTGCCGTATTATCACACGTTTTTGAATATTGTCTCAACAACTTTATGAGAAAATAATTAGACCTTAGTTCATATTTATTTTATTTATTCATTTATTTGTCAGGGACGATGCAGTCAACATAGTTACAATACAAGTTTGCAGCTGATGCGATGCATAAAGAATTTATTTCTACCAGGCCTTTAGCATTGAGGTGAACATCTTAAACTCAGATATGGTCTTCAGTTCAGTGGGGAGTAAGTTCCACAACTTTGCACTTTTGTATGAAAAGGCAGACTAACCAAATGAAGTCCTGCAAAGTGGTAACTGACAGTTGTGGTTTATGGATCCTCTGGTGACTCTGTTGCTATTTTGTCTCTGAATAAAATAACTTAGCGGCTCAGGAGCTAAGTTGTTGGTACATTTGAATATTAATTTGAGAAAGCATAAATTGCCAAAGCTTTCAAAGCTTAGCAACCTATGCTCCTCAAGAATATTGCAGTGATGGTAGCGGATTGGCTTTTTGTCCATGATTTTTTTGGCTTGATTGTACAAAGAGCCGATGCTTTGTGGCTGAGGGAGCGGCCTGAGCCCATGCTGTCATGCAGTATGATATATGTGAAAATATCATAGCGTGCATGTACAGGAGGGCGGCCTGGCTTGGGATATAGTGTCTGATTAGTCTGAAACAATTTAGATTACTTTTGATTGACACAGGTCCACATTTTATCTTTTTCCAGACCAATGTTCCATTTGAAGACAAATTTCAGTTTTTTTCTCGATATTTTTGTCACAGCATCCTACAATGTGGAATTATTGACGATTTGAGAAAAAAAGAGAGAAAAGAATTCTACTTCATGAGGCATGTTTTCTTTCTGTAAAAACTAAAACCCTCTAAATCAACAGAATTTGTATAAAAACATAAAATTCAAGCCATCCCTTCAAAATGCATGTATAACTTATTGAAAATTCATATTCCATCCCACATTTTTCAAAATATAAGTTGTATGACTCTGTTTACAGCATTCCAATAGGATATTGGAGCCGGTTTTTGATCCCCCACAAACACACTCCCAAAAACAAAAAATAATCATTCCAACACTCCAACACTTCAGACACTCAGAGGGACTTACTAACAACACGGAAAAAACATTTTTGGTGAAACAAATAATAAAAAGGGTCCTGTTTCTAGGCATGAGCCGTAGTATGGAGCCTGTCTGTAGCATTGGGTAGTATAGAGGCCAGGGGGTTAAAAGAGGGCATTATTTTTTACAGTAATACAAGGGGTTTGCAATATAAAAATTGCATAGAAAATCATTTTGACAGTGATTTAGAGGGAGGTGTCAAAGAAACGAGTTATAATGAAGTCTATGCAACAATAATCTGCAAAGCAAAACTTCTTACAAGGTCAAAACTGATCGGAACCGGATGAAATTCAGATGTGTTTAAAAATATGTAAAAACACACCGCTTTATTATGAGGATTGAACCACCACAGCAAAAGTTATCACAAGAAGTATTCCCTCAGAAACAATAATATCCTTTAACAGGGCACAAGGGTTAAACATGTCCCTATGATAACGTGCCACTAGGGGGCGTTAAAGTGTCCTCCTGTCCCTCTTCAGGTCGCTCTGCACAGCCATTTAGACCTTTGTTTCCTGTCCCACCGATTTAGATAAAGTCCTGCTTTTCAATAAAGTCACATTTACACAGAATGACAATGATGCTTCATTAAGTGGATTGTTGTACAGGAGATCACTAAGCAGGTTTTGGATTTTGGATTCATAACCTGCTGTGTTCAAAACTACTGTGCATCTGCCCTTAGCAGGTGGTAGGATGGTAATGCTCTCATCCGTCTGCTCCTGTACGACTGAGAACCTACACAAACGGATTAAGTGCATTGTGCCAAAACCATTACGGTTAGCGTTCCCCGTTACATGTACACATTTGGGCCACACACATCATACCCTTTAGCCACTGGAGCCTGCTGCACATACGTATGCAGAGCTATTATCCATAGCTCCCCTTTGCGCGGACCACCCAATCACAGCTCAGTGTTCTGTACAGAGGACCCAAAATATGGAATAAACTCCCAAACCACTTCACAGAGCTCTCAATATCTCAATTTAATAAAGCTTTGAAAAGATTGCTTCTGTGTCAGAGTAACTTACACACAACCAGTCACAGATGAGGACTATGACGAACTGAAAGTAGCTCCATTGAAACACAGAAAAAAACTTTGATTTAATGTGCTATGGATACAAGTTGCTGCATGGACTACTTCCACGGGCTCTGGGCTCCTTGTGTCCAACAACAAAAAGAACCACTATCCAAACACGAAACAAAACTCTCATCCAGCCTGACATAGTGTATCCCACCAGCCGAGCGCTGGACCGCTCCCCGTTCTTGTTTGCGACGAAGCTTCTGAATAATGTGCCAGAGCTGTGCTCTGGCACATTGAACAGTTTCAAAAACAAGCTATGGAACACTGATAAAAAGAGGATTTTCAATATTATGTTTTAAAACTCTAGAGACTCAGCCGTCAATGCTTTTTTTATACATTAAAGATGTTAAAAAAAAACACAAAAAAAAACTTTCCTCTATGTTTATCCTACTAACCTTTCATCACCTGGTTCTTGTGTAACATGTCTTTGTTTCACTGAAATGTAACTTCTGTCATGTTTTAGCTATGTTTTATCAATGTAGTTTATTGGAGGTTACCACTTGTTAAGCCCCATGAGGGTTTTGGGTAACCCCCATCACAATTTTTAAGTTCATTGGGCCTCATTCATGAATAGCTTCTTTCCTAAGTACAACTTAGGAGAAACTTAAGAAAAACTTAAGTCTGACTCACGAAGCGTTCTTAAGAAGACAAAACTGTTGTTAAAGAGAGATGATTTTCTGTACGTAAGAGTCCTCCTGACTGTTCTTAGGATTTGTTCTTCCAGAAGAGCTCTTTCAGCTAAGAACAAATTGTGTGAATTCCCAAAATGTTCTTAACTCGGCCTTAAGAACAAATTAGTTCGTAAGTTTGTTTGATGAATGAGGCCCATTGTTTATATTGTATTCTTTTAATATGTGTGAACAAATAAAAGAAAGAAAAAGCTAGCTTAAACTTCCCGGACTCTCTTCCTGTTCATTTTACAAATGTAGTGGAGTAGATCGTATTATATTTGTTTGTCAAATGTAGTGGAGTAAAAGTAATAAGTTGTAACAAAAATACTACTCAAGTAATGTACATATCCTCGAAATCTGTGCCCACCACTGGCATTATGATTGGCATTCCCTGTGACAGTATAATGTATACATTTGGGCCTTTTCAGCCCTTTGTTCCTCTTCATGTGTGTCTTTATTTGGTAGAAAACACATCCATAATTCAGCGTTTGTGAAAGTGGAGCAGTCTGTGAAAGAGCAGCTATTTTCCCTCATTGTTTTGACTGGAGCTTTGAACCGTTCACAATGACAGCGTCTGTATTCGTGCGCTTGTTTACCTTCTCAGACCTGGAGTCGATCTCCACCTCCGCGATCTTGGCCCATTTCTGCCAGAAGTTGGGGTCGTCCAGAGAAATGTCCGTCCTGTTTCCAGACGACACGAAACTCGCCTGAAGGAAAACAATAAAATAAGCAACGGAAAGGTTGATTAAAGCTTTAAATCGGACCATCGTCTTAAGCTGAGCACAGACTAAGGTGAGGTTAAGGTTAAGGTGAACACTACACCATGTATTGGACACTGCACCACGTATTGGACACTGCACCACGTATTGTACACTACACCATGTATTTGACACTACACCATGTATTGGCCCCATTTTGCAAAGATGTTCAGTCGTGTCGAGTCTTCCCGACTCATGACTAGTTGAGGGCAGTTGCGAGTCGTGTCTTGTCTCGTAGTGTGTGCTCAGCTTTACGGTTTAAAATGAGAGGCTTATGTGCTGCACTATTGTGAACGACTTTAATATTTTTGTTTACAGCAGTGATTCTTACTTTTTTAGTCATGGCCCCCAAAGTAGGAACTGCTGTTTGTGAGCCCCATAATTAGGGCTGGCCCTGCGTGTTTCCAAACTTTTGATTCATGCTGTAAAGCCTTGTTCAGACCAAACGTGTGGCGCAAATGTGCTGATGTCTTGCCTTCTTTGCTCAGGCGTTTACATTCAGTTCAGCGGCGCCTTCAGCTTATAGCTCACTTAGCTCAAAGCTAAGGCGGCCGGTCTAAAAGCCAGAGAGAGGGGGTTCGAGCCCCAGGACTCAACATTTTTCTTTTCAGAGGGTAGTTAATCTGACAGGGAATCCACGGTGCCATCTGCCCCCAAGAGAAGCCTCACTTAACCCAGGCACAAAACTTTATTCAGTCCTGATGTTTGGAGGTAAACCTGTTTGAATTGTGTCTATGTGTCAAAGTCAGACCACCAACCCATCCATTTTCTTCTGCTTATCCGTTTCTGGGTCGTGGGGGCAGCAGTCCATGCTGCCTGGATCACACTTATGGCTCCTCCTGTAGGTGGTGGGTCCATGGGAGGACAGACCAACAGCCCTCTGTAAACCTCTGACTCACAGAGGTAGCAGCCGCTTTATCTATGAGCCAAGCGGGCTATAACAGCGTTTTTGAGGCACGTTGGGACCACAGCCTGCTGCAGAGATGTGTTAAAAATGTCTGTGAAGACTTCAGTGAGTTCATCAGCGCAACCTTTCAGTACACGACCTGGTATGTTGTCTGGGCCCGGTGCTTTGTGTGCGTTGATCCTGCTCAGAGATCTTCTCACACTCTCTGGAGATAGCTTCAGCACCTGGTCTTCCGGAGGGGGTGTTGACTTTTGTGCCGGGGTTCTGTTGAGTGCCTCAAAGCGAGCAAAGAATTCATTCAGCGCGTTCAATAGAGCAGTGTCACTGACACAGGTTCGTGGGGGAGCCCTGTAGTCTGTGATGGACTTTATCCCCTCCCACAGACTCAGAGTGTCTCTGCTGTCTCTGAAGCGATCAGTTATCTTTTTGGAGTGCTGCCTCTTGGCTTTTTTAATGTCGCGGGACAGGTTGGCCCTAGCTGTCTGCAGTTCCTCCTTATCACCAGATTTGAAGGCAGCATCTCGGACCCTCAAGAGCCTGAGGACTTCACTTGTAATCCAAGGTTTCTGGTTGGA
>OMNZ01111697.1:2729-17736 GCA_900303255.1 Lesueurigobius sanzi
AGCAGAGCAGACCCTCCAATTATTGGTCCTTAGGGTCAAAGTTAACAGAAAAAACACAAATAAAAAGTATAACGGACGATGCCAGGTCCAACCCATTTTTGAGACTTTGGCTCCCCGACTATAAGCAAATAGTTCAGATCTGCTTTGTCACAATACGAATCTTACTCTAACTGATGTGATTTCAGATCATTCTACCAGTATTTCATAATGTTGTACCTTTTTGCTTCTTAGGTATGCCACATTAAGGTCCAGTGCTTGGGCTTTTATGACTTTTTAAACCCTGTAGCCTTGGTATTTTTTTAGTACAATACTGTATGTGTTAAGAAAATACCCACACTTTTAAAAATGTAGTTATATGCAGTTATACCTAATGCCTGCAGAGGGCACACTTCTTCCTCTTAGGGCTAGGGGTTAGGGTTAAGAGTAGGGACAGGGTTATGGTTTTGGAAAAGGGATATGGTTAAGGTAAGGACAATGTAGTGGGTGTGGTAATAGCAACATAGCAGATCAAGTTTGGTGGTGATGGCTAGACGGTGAGGCTCAGAGAAGGCCTGGATATGTAGGAGTACTGAAACATGTGTGAATGAGAGAAAACAACATTCTTGAGAGGGTCCAACAATATTAAAATATGGTTGAAACCTCACAACTGTTGATTCAGCATGATATATTAGGTTGTCAAAAGTCATGGCCACATTTTCGTTGAGTTAGTCGGCTCAGTCTGGCAAAACTAGTGCTTTAGGTACCACAATTTGCACTCTTGAATACCAAAGTGATATATTTTTTTTAAGCCTTGACCAATTACAACTACATTTCATCCAAACAAGCAAAAAGAAACAGTTATAGAAAGCATTTGCCTACAACTCCCTCACCTAAAGGACACTACCGCCATTGCAATGTAGCTTCGATCTGTGGCCCATAATACCACTCTAATTCCCACACTGGAGTCAGCATTTCTATTAAATAAGTGCCAGGTTTTGTAAGAGTCGTAATATCCTTCAAGAACTGCCCTGATAGCAGTTCAAATAATTCGCCCCCCCCCCCATTTCAGAGCCATAACCTTTACGGAGAAGAAGAAAGGCACAGTAGACAAAGGCATACACGTAATTTTACTGCCGGCCTATACGCATCAATGATTCATACAGCTGCAGATGCATGGATAAGCCAATTATTCAATGCATGGGGACTAAGGGCTAACGGTTTGAAGCCAGCCCTGGGTGGTATTGTCACAGGGAAGCTCATTAACCTTGTTCAGAGCGGCGGGCTTGTTAAGGTGGGGCGCCCGACATTAACGTTTTTGGATCCGAATTAGCCATGTCCTTGGTGATTCCGGTCTAATATACTGTACATGCAAAGGACTAATGCAGCATCCCGTTTGGTTTGAGAGCGATAATAGTGGTCATTATTAAACGGATGGACGTTGCGATTATCTTTGGTCAATTAGGCGTCAGCTGTTGAGGTCGTGGGCAGTGGACAATTACGTGACAGTGGTGGGTTTCATGAGCAGCGTGGAGGTAATACACTTCCATACGCAATTTTTACTGTCCCTGTAGAAAAACTTCCTTCATTCCTGGTGCTTGATAGGCTAGTAACATAAATAATAAATAATGACTTTTGAATGTAGGTGGAAAAGCGCAATATACATGTAAGTTGAGACCATTTACCATACTTTTATACGACGTAAAGTAGAGTAAACTCATTCTCTTAACTTTCCAAGCACATTACTAGCATCAAAATTCTTCACAGGGATGAGATGGTTTCAGGACTTTCAAGGTCACTTTTCAGGGTCACTGTCACAGAAATGCAAGAAGACGGCCATGCAAGTTTATTAAATTGGGACAATGCTTTACAATGACATGCACAGTGTTATTTTCACTGAAGGCTGATACATTAAACGCTGACCCTTGTTACTGGAAAGAAAATCAGGCGTAGGGCCTCCGAGTAAGTACATAAAATTGGACTTAAAAAAAGAAAATAAATACATTTAAAAAAATCAATACATTTTATAATCAGACTAATACGAGATGGGGGTGCTGCTTCTCGGGGTCCAGAGAGTGACAAGTCCACGTTGGCAGGTGCTCATCCAGGAAATGGCAAGAATCAATGAAATATTCTTGCCATTTCCTGGATGACGAGCTGACGTGCAAAAATGTCTAGACATTTTTTTTTGCAAATTAGCTAATAAAATTCCACTTTGAAAAAATGTCATTTTCTATTTTTTGAAATTCAATGAGAGCACTATAATAGAGCTAAAATGTAGGGAAAATATAATGTACGTATGTGTAGGGCGGAGGCTGAGGAAGTAGAAAAAAACATTAATCTATGTGGACTTTATGGCTCTTTTTGTATAGTGACCCAAAATGCTTTTTTGCTGCTCTTAAACTGAGCACGCCAGGCAAAAAGTGGAGGTGAGATTTCACAATTCATATCGATTCATGACGCCTTAGACAAATTCATGTGACTAGCTCAAACATGCATAGTTTTGAAAGAAAGTTCAGCTCAAAATGACCCAAAATGGTCTAGAGGGGAACAGAGGGTTAATAATATAGACTATGGTGGCCCCCATGGTCTAATTTTCTCCCACATAATCTAAAAACAAGCTGATCGAGACATTTGGATCATTTGGACCATTAACTATACATAAAAAAGGACTACTTAAAGATAAAATATTAGTACAAAGTGACATTTTTAACTTGGATGAAGTTATTTGAACGAAGATCACCTACTGTATACTACCACAATGTCTTTCAAATCTGTGGGAAACACCGCGTCACTTGGAGTAAGCAGACTCTAACATGACTGAATGGTGGCCCTGGCTCCTCACGTGAGCTGTGTGCCACGTCTGCAGACTCCGTGATCAGCACATGCATGAGTAAAGAGGATCTGAGCCCACAGATGCAGGAGGTAGGATTGGTTCCATAGGCACGCATGAGTGTGTTGGCTTGTTTGGAGCATGTACTATATGTAAATACTCCACATTACACACTTAGGAACTAGAGCGTGAAGTTTATCTCAGTGTGAAATAGAATGTGGGTTTTCAAGGCCAAAAGTGTGTGTGTGTGGGTTTTTTTTTTTTGAATATTTGTACAGGAAAACTACATTGTGATCGTGACAGCGGTTTACCATGGGTCCGAAAATCCTTACGGTTAACCAACCGTAGTATCCCTGTACCACACTGGTCGTTATCGTGTATAAAGGTTTTGTCAGACTTGGCCACTGAGAATAGACTAAAACCTCCCTCTAACATGTGTCTTATATCCATTCACCGGGGCTTGTCCTTCTGATCTCAAATCCAATTTACAAAAGGGCCGTACGTGCCTAATATCAGATTAGCTTTCAATGAAGGTTACCGTTGATTAGTGGCTTTCAATGGAACGTTGATCTCCAATTACACTACGGCCTGATGTGAAGAGGGAGGTAAGTAGAAAAGGCATGGCCAAAGTCAAAGGGAATGAGAACAAAGAGTTACACTTTCATCATTCATTCAGCTATTCCTGATTATGTTATTGTCCATTTTATTCCTGCAATTGCTCTGGACTTGGGTAATTTAGATTAAATCATGGTTTGTCTTCAAGTTTAAGCAAGGTTTAAGTAAATTGGTGGGCCCCAATCCACAACAATATCAATCAGGTTCAACAACTGCCTGATTAGTACAGTAGATAATTTGGTATAGCATCACAGACTGAAGTTGTGTTCACACTTTTTGATTTGCAAGACTATTTTTTTGCAAACAATGAATGAGAGTGTTTTAGTTGTGGTCCAAACTCACTCCTAACTTTCCCAATGCATTTCTAGCATCCACATTTTTCACAGGGATAACTTATACGTGAGTAAGGTCCTCTTCTTGAACCTGCCTTAACCATAACGTGGCGTAGGGGTTTGAGCGATGAATGAACGATGTTGGAGCTGTGTCGTCAGATGCTATAGTGTCCCTGGTAGAGTCTGTCATGGCGAACTGGTCCTACTGTAGGTGACGGGGCAGACAAAGAACGGTTCAGAGGAAGCCTTTATGGTGCCCCCGCGACCCGACAACGGATATGCTGAAGAAGATGCATGAATAGAGTTTATATGCACAACTTTCAGGGAGCAATGCTGTCAAGATAATGTAAACAAGAACAGCCTCCCTGCTAGTGCACCATTGGAGAAAATGCTTTATAATGAGACGCACTGTGCATCACCCTATGGCATTTGGAAACTTTGCGTACACAGAAAGTGCACTAATGTTTGTTATACATAAACCGACCTTGGCAGATGTGAACAAATGTATTATGTATTATTATTCTGTACTTAAAAGACCTACAGTATGTATACCAAGAATAGTGCTCTTTCTTTTGTTTCTCTACTTCATCATCTTCCTTCTTTTTTCTTCTTCCTCTTTTGTCACCTTCCTGGTTTTCTTCTACACATATACTATACTGTCAGTAAAATAGCATCATTTTTCTGCATGAAGTACAGACGTCCCATCGCCCGCTCTAGGTCACGAAGGCCAACTGGGACTTACTTTCGCACTGCTACTCTCAGGATCCAGAAGTTGCGATGACATTCAACTGGACTTTTTTTTATATAAAGTGCACTGTTATCTCCCCCACTTCAGTTACACACAGCCTGGACTCGAAAAAAATATAATTTTAGGGGGTCTGTGTGATACTTCAAACTGTGGCTCAGCCTGACAGCTTAGGGGCTTTTTCCACAACTAAAAGCTACAGATGCCGGCTTACAAGCAAACACATTTTAGTTCTCTAATTTTCCAGCGTGCCCATTCCATCTCCAGACTTGGATAAAATAAAACTAAAAAAAAAATATCACAGGCAATTAATATGAGGGAGGTTTTTTTTTTTTTTTTTTATTATTTGCGACTGCGGTTTCTCTCTTAAGGCAATAAAAGGGAGGTTGTTAAATGTGGAACCATTAACACGGTCTAGTCTGCCGGTGCCGTGGGGGGGGAAGAAATACAGCGCGACACGCACAGGGCTCTCACAGGAAATTGCCACTTTCCTCCAGCCTCATACTAATGGTTGTTTAGGCCGCGACACATTGGGCCTTAAAAACGTTGCTAGAGGCAAGTGGCATATCTGAAATAATGAGAGATGTTGGGGGCGAGGGAACGGGGGGGTGTAGGGAAACAATTTTAGGACGTCCCAGATTAATTTGTGCGGTTATTTTCTTCATGGTGTGTTATTCTGAGGTGGAGTTAGGGCAGAAAGATTAAAATAGAGAGAGAGAGAGCTAAGGACTCTTGACTTAAGAGGGTTTGGGAGCGAGAATCACGGACCCGTCAGAGAAATAAGAAGTATGTTTATGGAGCTTTATGTGCCACTGTTATAGGTATTTTTTTTCTGTTTTTTTTTTGGAAAACATGTACAATAGGCTTGAACTCCTGCGAGGTAACCCTGACAAAGTTGTGGCTCAAAATCTGGAGTACTGTGCTGCTCCTGACAGGTTAAGGCCTAGTCAGAAATAGGGGTGTGACAATACATCGTTTTTTTTGATATATCGCGGTATTTTGTGGCATGATACGATACCGATTGACTTTTTATGCTGGTATCGATGATTTGATGATGTCATGTATTAAGTCATGATGTCATGAATATTAATGAGGCTGCAGTGCTCCACTTACAGTAAACAGAGGCCAGTACAGTCAACAACAATACAGTCAGGACAGAAGCACTGCAAAAAGTTGTATCTTGATCTAGTTAAATTTGCAATTCAGAATATTTGACCTTATTCTGCGTAATTGGAAACAATAAGAAAACAATAACTTCTTGCACTAAACATTAGATAATAAATCTAAATTTACTTGGAATTATATGCTTTTTCTTATAGTAAGTGAAAAAATACTTAGATCATTTTATGTGGCAAGTTCAAATTCAAGAATATGGTCAAATATTCTGAATTCAAGCACATTTAACTTATCAAGATTAAGCTTTTTGCAGTGAGAGGGCAGCACTACCACTTTAAGAACGGAAAGCCTGCAGTGTGAACGGGTGTTTTGAGAGTGAAACCATCAGAAAAAAGGATTGATTTAGCAAATTATACACCACTTAATCTAATTTTAACTTTCTCCCTATATTTGTTGATAGATTTCACATTGTACTCCCCTCAACCCTGCGCCCAACACACACACACACACACACACGCTACAGGTCCCTTTCATTTCACCTGCGATGTAAAGCCACACGGGGTTACACAGTTCGGGATAAGTTATTTAGCGATTATTACACACCTGACCAAAACCGTAGGCTGAAACAACCCCATCAGGCGCTGGCGCTGTAGAAGACGTCCTCTGAGAGTTAAACATATTGACCACGGATCAATGAGAGCAGCCCGGAGCAGGGGTCACTAATTGAACGGAAGAATGGAATCTGGAGTTCAGAATATCACGCTGCCGGTGTTTTTCATCTCTGATTGCTATGGACACAGTGTAAACAACCGCGCTGTGAGTAACATACGAACTTCCCGGGCTCGGATCGTCTATTCAGCAGTATCTGATGAGGTCAATAAACTCTTCATGCTCGCGGCCGCACTTATCATAAAGCAGGATGCACCTTTGCTGTGTGCTAAAGTGATGTATGCGTGCGGAAGAGCGCTTGTGAATTTACTTCTTGTTCAATACATGTGTTTTAGGGTTTAATTGTCTCTCCGCAGCTAATCAATAGACTTTAACCTTTCAGTGGTAAATGAAATAAGGACACTTGCGCCTTCCAGCTCAAATGGATGTCCAACAGCTTGCGTCTAGTGTGTGTTCCCACGGGAGGTTCTATGCTCTTAGTCTTTATTGTTTATCTTATTCAAAGTAATACATCATTAGCCTCAAATCTGAGTCATGTCTGAAAGGTTCTGTACGTCTATGTATGTTGTGGATTCAAATTTGCTTTATATTGCACAAGCATGGGTACAGAGCCTTTAAGACTTTAGAGAATATGAAAAAAACAAAACACTTCCAATCATTTATGTGACAACTTTTGGGCAGAGCTGGAATAGAACTCATTCTTTTCTCCAGACCGGCCCTCATCATCAAACTTCCATCATTTTATATGCGTTTTTCAGCACATGTATTCATACAAATCTGGCCTGTGTTTTCGCCCATATTTCGTCTGCCTAATCCAGTCCGGGGTAATTGAAATTCTAGTCTGTGTTTTGTGCAAAACTCCCCTTCCACGCGGCTTTTCAAGTGGCTTGCTCCTGCAGTAAACAGTACACCGCCGCGACGCTGCGTGTGCAAAGACGCATAGGCTTTCACAAAATAAATACAATCCATTATATTTTCAATAATTGGAGAACATATTGACAGTACCATTGAATCCACCAAATGTGTAATAGTGCTATGCCAGACAGGCATTCATGGATGGTTGTTGTTTACGTTCAATGCAACCAACCTTTTTAGTCAATATATGACGAAATAGGGATTTTTACTGCAACGGCCGTCCTTCGGAGCCAATATTTTTACAACATACTTTTATGGGGCAAAAATAATGTAGCATTACAAAAAGATAAAAGTGTCAGGTATAGTGCCTTTAAGGTGAGACACTGCAGGTGAATAGGAAAAAGTGCAAATTGGGAGATATGCTATATTACTGGCACAAATGTGAGAAAAAAAATGTATTGCAAATTTCGTCATTTCATGTTTTCATTAAAAAAAATAAGGCATTCAATGGCCTTTACACATGACACGTGGATACCAAACAAGGCAGAGCGCTGCCATGTTGTTGTGACTTCCTGGTAAAGTCAGACACGCAGCTCGGTAAAATATTATACAATAACGATCATCAGTATCAGAGTTTGGTCCTTTTTTAATTTGACATTGAAACTAAGATCTTTAGGGTCCTAACTAGACAAAAATATCTAGACAAACTGACCCCTGTATGAAAAATCAGCATAGATACAGTATACTGTATAAACAGCAGATAGACAGAGGCCACTCGGCCCCATTCGTAGGAATAGTCCCACATCATGAGGGAATTCAAGACGGCACATGTCCTTAAACGGGTAAAAAGGCAAGAAGCTCCGCCCTCGAGGGACAAGCAGAGAAACAACGAGCCTCTGTAGTTCTCTTGAGTTCAGCAAACTTGAACAAAAAACAAACATTTATACAAAAAACTGTGTTAACGGTTAAACATATCATGCACCTCTCAGTGTTGTCACAGGAGGACAAGCCAGCTTCAGAAAACAAAAAGTCTTTGGAGCCAGGCTTTTAATCAGTTTTTGACACGTGTAAAGTCCTCATAGGATTCCATATTACAAAGTTCTTTCTGGAGTCACCTCTAGCCACTAGGGGCGAAACCACAGCAATGTCAGGACCCTTCCATGAGGACCAAAGTGAAGGGCCCATTGGTCTCCCTATACTATTACTGAGTTACTAAATTTACCTTAGCTTGGTGGTTTAATCCCATTGGCCCAAGCTGTTCATGGGCAAACCATAAAGCAAATGTACCTTGCACAGTCTGATGCTTAACTACTGTGTGGACAAAGCTGTGGCACTAAATAGAAAACTGCAACACCAACAGCCAAGATGTGGGACATCCAGCCTGCTTCTGTGGGTATATGTTTAGGTCCAGTTTATACAACGTGATTACAACACCACAACACAGTAAAACCCATTATTTCCTCCGGTTTGTTGGTGCATTGAGCAAACAGCCCATGCAGCTTAATAAGCCCGAGCCCAGTTGAACTTTGACAGCTGTGTGGTGCAGAAAATCCCCCCGTGGCCAATAGAGACACAGATCCAGCCAAGCGTTACAGGAGTAAAAACTGATCCGGTGTTAGTATGAAGTCTCAGCAGGGTTTAATATCAGGAGGGAAAAAACACACAGTCATCTCAAATAAATAATCAAATAAAACCTCTCAAACTTAACCAATTTTGTATTGGGAGTTGAACAACTTGGATACAGTTTATAGGACAGGGCCAAGTTCGTATTCATGTCTTTCCACAGACATTTGTTTTAGCTTTGTGTCAGTAATCCTTTCACTTTGCACCTACCTTCAATTCACCTGCAGTATCTCTAGCCCTAAACATTCTTAAATCAATATATGAAGAGTTCATTTGCAAAAGCAGATAAGTGCCATAGACAAAAATCAATGCAAGCTTGTAATTTTCTCTTCGTGTAGCAGTGTTTTTAATGACCACATCCATTTTAGTGAATCCGAAATCGATTGTTATTGATGAAATCGATACAACTTTACGTTTCCTGCTGTCCCTTTCAGAGCACGGTGATAAAAACCTAAAACTATTCAGAAACCAAATTCAAAACGGAGATATCTGTTTTTGCAAATTAACTTTTCCTATATTTTTTTACATTTATGACACAGCACACCCTGACTGCTGGATTTTGGCCATCAATCCATAGGTTTGGCACCACTGATCCACTACAATAAGGCAGAATACATTTCACGTTGTTCATTTCAGTTACAAAGATGCACCAAATACATATTTACATTAACAAGAAAGGAAAGTAACCAAAAAGGTTAAGAGGTGTACTTTATTGTCCCCGTAGGGAAATTTGAGGACACATCTCCAAATGTGGAGCCCAGCTAATGGTCAGAGTCCCCTGGCTGGAGGTAAAGGTCAATCAATAATGAAACCAAAAATAAATGTTAAGTTCATTCGTTTAACTTTTTAAAATAGTGAATATGTTGCGTTCATGTTATAGAAGTTGATATTTTAGTTTGATGTATTATACATTATTTGGTAGTGATTGGATTCATAAACCTGCCATATTATACTAATAGCTGAACGTCCATTCTACTGGCCAACATCATGCACATGTTTATGAATATTATCTCTACTTTTGGAAACCTTCATGAAAATAATTGTATATATTACAATTTATTACATATTTTACAGTTTTTGTTTCATGCGAATTGGCCCAATAATTACAGAGAAATTAGCAATGACTAAGACTAGAAATCTGCATTTTCACAGTTAGCATAGTTAAGGTGCCCACACACTACAGGACTTTAAACACACACATGAGGAGTCCCACCACAGATCATGGCATGAGAGAAAGTTTTTATTGAGCCACGCCTCCTCCTAAGACTAAAAATCTGGCTAAAAATCTTGTAGTGTGTGTCCAGCTTTACGCGCACAGAATTTCCAGCTGCCCTCTAGATGTCATGATATGTCATAATGTCACATGAACGCATCCTATTGAATTATTCCTCTTGAAGTCTTATAACCTTTTTTTAAGTTTTTAAAGAGATCCCGTTCATCGTTTTTTCACTCCCACAGTGAAAAATGGACCCAGCCCTATACAAACATGAAGTGGTTGGCGGAACCTGGATTTCAGCTTCTGGCAACATGCTCTTCCATTAAAACCCTAAACCCAAATCACAGCCAGCCTCTGAAGTCGAAGATTGCCGTGACCTTAACGTGGCCACTCTGGATCCACCCTGTGTGTGGTAGTTACATTAGTCTTTGATGATTGCGCTGGTGACTTTCACACGAAGAGCACGGGGGGGGGGACACACAGGTGAACGCGAGGCAAGGTGGCGGAGGTGGCGGTGTGGGGGGGATGGTTGGGTCCGCTACAGCTGGAGGAGAGAGGGACCACTGGGGAAATTACTCCTCCTGCCTCCGCCACGTACGCCGCCTCAAGCATGAAATTGAAGCCGTCCGACATCGCACTTCACCGAATCCCGCGCGCTCATATTCCAAAATAATTAACTAGCACAACCTGGACCCCAACCCCCCCCCCGCGGCCCCCCCGGAGTGGCACGCTGACCTGAGGATTGTCTCCCAGCTCAGGGGTGAAGGCAGGAGAGGAGGAGGAGGTGGATGATGATAAGGGTGTGCGGGCAGACTGTAAGCTGGGGATATAAGTCTTTAGAGCGCAGATAAGAGTTGACATGGGGTAACAAAAAAAATCCATCAGCTGCTTCCTTCAATCTTTATACTATCAAGGCAAGACACGGCAGGTGAAAACATTGATTTTTAAAAGATTTTTAGCTATAGCTTTCCCCATGAACATCTTGTCGAAGTAGAAAGTCACATTTACTATGGTTATTTTATGGTTAACTCGACGCCACCGCTTCCTATATGCTCCAGCTGTGTTACCCACATTCACAAATTACATGTTTAGTACATTTAGTCATGGCTGTGTGATCCAAATATGGTAATTTCCTACGCCATGATAGTACTCAGAGATATACAGTACACCCGTATGCCTATATTACAAAACTTTAAAGCTTAGATTCTGAAATATTTTTTTTAATACACTCTTATACTGTAACTTATTTGAACACTAAACAAGATATCAAAAATCCCCTCTAAGAAAAACATTGCAATTAATAAATCAACAAAATAAAACCATACATTTAAACGTTCCACTATTGATATTGTTGCCAAAAATATAGACAATTTTGGCCAACATTTTATACTGTATGAAAAAAGTAACGTGCAATATTTTTTGCCATATTTTTATTAGTAATATACAGCAAAAGTTTCAAAATGATATCTCTATTTTTTTCCTTATTCACCTGCAGCGTCTCGCCTTAAAATAACAGAAAACAAACTGTTCATACTCTTTTTGTCACTTCTTACACATTGGACCCCAGTTTGAGAAATCGTGGAGGTACGTTGCACCCATTAGAATAATTATAATAATACTGGCTTACACTTACATGTATATTGTGCTTTTCAAGTTTCTTTAAGCGCGACACGGTAGACACTGGGCGTCATTCATGAATATACTGTATATATAATTACAACTAAGGAAAAACTGATTCACGAAGTGTTCTTAAGAAGACAACTCTTCTTAAAGAGAGATGCCCCAAATTCATTCAATTCGTGACTCTAAGAACACCACTTCCCTCATTATCAGGACATTTACATTATATTGACTATGTAAATATATGTGAGTAACTTTTTGAAGTATTTAATATTTGTATGCTACTATCTTTTTGTAAATAACGTAACTCTTATTGTAAATAGCCTCCTGTGATTGGTCTAAAGTCTGCTCCTCTGATTACAACAGGTGTGAGTCTAACTAACGAGCTGCAGCCCTCAGCTGAACCAGAAGGACTCTTTCAGCTCAGATCAAATGTTGTGAATGCCAAAAATGTTCTCAAGTCGGCCTTAAGAACCAATGTGTGCGTAAGATTGTTTCATGAATGAGGCCCATTGTTCATTCACACTAGAGGTAGGATTTTAGACCCGAGCCCGAGACCGACCCAGGCCTGATCTGAAAGTCGGGCCGAGATGTCATGCATCACGTTTGGGCCGGGCTGTTTTAAAAAAAATATATATATTTTTTTTTATTATTATTTTTTTTGCAATATATGCTATAGGTTATGCTTAGTTTATTAGTTATAAAATGTGTTATACATACTTAAAATAAAAATAATAAATAAGCCAGCTGTTGCGCAGGATGTGTCTGTGTTCACTCTGGTGCATGAACGCAGGCCTGAGAGAGCCATGTGCTGTAATGTAAGTGTCTGCTAATAATAATAAAGCCCACTCTTCAGTAAAACTTTGGGCCCGATCTTAGCTCTAATTCACACCATACTCAGTGACATAGGCGCCGATCCTGTGGGTGCTGCGGGGCTCGAGCACCCAGCCAAATCTTTGAGCACCCAGGCAAATTTGTCCTGAAACTAGCATAGGCGCCGAATTAATTCAGTAAATTTAACCTGTATATCAGTCTTTTTTTATGGTTTGCGCACACTCGCGGGGGCGGGGTCGCGAGTATTAGATAAATTCCCGCACAGCCGCTGTCTGAATACACATCCTCGCTAGCTCAGCGGGCTAGACCAACATACTTGTAAGCACGAGGTGATGGGTTCGCCCCGCGGCCGAGCTAATTTTTTTTTCAGAGTCTGACTGGGCACCGACGGGAGAAAACATAAATCGGCACCCATGCTCAGTGATGATGGACCCGAGGCTGCAATTCCCCAACCACCAACAACCATTCACTCTCACCTCATTCATCATTCATTCTGGTCTATTGTACATGTTTTTGGTGGTAGGGGAAACCATAACCATCCTCTTCCCCAAATGCATCGCAGCAGCAGAACCTCCAGCCACCTCAGCCGCTCAATCTCCTCCTCTCACCCCCACCAGTGTCCAGAAACACAGGCTCCCTTGACAAAACTTCATCCTCTCCATCACTCATTTGTCACTTTCAATCTCTTCCTCAAATGTAATTCCCTCCCATTGTTATATTACCTCGTTTATCACCACTACAGACAACACTGACGCAGAAATCCCAAAATATGACTTATTGGTTCAAATCCCCGATGTCATTGCGGCTACATTTCAGAATGTACACACGGAGTGAGATGAAAGGGAATATGAGCGGCATAAATCACGGAGCTTGAGGCAGTGGGTGACGTCCCGCTGCGATGAGAGGCTGCCTTTGACAGTTTGTATCTGCAGATGAATCAGTCTCTTCAGATAAGTTCACAGCCGGTGGAGGAGATGGTGCCTTAACGACCTGTAGCATCGGATAAACCTCAATCACCAACGAATTTAGACAGATGACGGGCTGTAATGTGCAATGCAATTAGTTGATGCACGTGGAAGCTTCGAGAAGAATTCTGATTTCTACTGAAGTCTAAAAGTCAAGGAAAAGATCATCGATTGGGGTTGGAGTTAGAGACGTTTCATGTCTCCACCAGGAGGCTTTATCAGTTGTGAAAATGAAGGTTGTAAGTGAGCTTTCATGCTGCAGAAAAGAGTTTTGGACCTCAAACAGAATTCAGTTTGGTTTCGGAAGGTTGCAAAAGTTTGAGGCCAAGAATTACACTCGAAAAAAAATACCATTTTATATAAGTTTACATTTCTAAGGAATATTTGATGAATAAATGTGTTTACTGGATGGACTTGTGACTGATGGTCATTGGCAGTGATTGGTATTTGCAATTATCGGGACGCTAAGGGCTCCTCTGTCCTTTCTCCTGCTCATTTTAATGTAACGTTACGCAGGATGTCATTCAAATTACAAAACAGTATATTAGTATATATAGAGTATATATACATAGAGTATATTAAATCTCTATGTATATGTCTATATATTCATCTGCGGTCTATAAATGTTTTTAATTCGAAAGGGGGTAGGCACCAATAACCTACGGCTGTCTTAGGAGCAATGATGCTGGGGGAAGTACGGGACACTGAGCCCTTTCCTCTTCTTCTTATTGTATTATGTATATACAGTATATATTTACCTTTTGTATACATTTACTTCTATTCACTTTGTGGCCCCCTTTCTCTCTCTTGTCCCAGGACGACCCGTTGACCGGGACCCTCCCACCGGCCGTGAATGGTGGACTAAACTCGTGAATGATTGTGTGCCCTATGAGACAAAGTTTTTTTGTGATACCAGGTGTCATAAAATAAATTGAAGAAAAAAGCATAAAATGTGCTTGAATAAAGAAGATCCATGCAGATTTTGAAACATTTTGAACTGTCTTGAAATAGAAACGCCAATGGAACGAGCACCATGTTGCTTA
Source organism: Lesueurigobius sanzi (assembly GCA_900303255.1). Classification (NCBI taxonomy): domain Eukaryota; kingdom Metazoa; phylum Chordata; class Actinopteri; order Gobiiformes; family Gobiidae; genus Lesueurigobius; species Lesueurigobius sanzi. The sequence goes on from OMNZ01111697.1 coordinate 17,172, forward strand.
CAATGAGAGAAATTAATAGGGCTGCAACGATTAATCGATTCATTGATTAATTCGATTAACTATTTTAGTAATCGATTAATCGTTTTCTTTGCAGAATTGTCTAATTTGAGCCAGAAAATAAATAAGTTAGTATTTTTGACAAAAACCCTGTCTCTATAAAAGGTAGGGTGAATATTTCTTCACAGATCAGGTCATGTAAACATGTCCAAATCTAATATGTAGATCATCGAGGGCCACATATTGAAGTGGGTACGGCATGGAGGGCCACAGATCGGTGGCCAGCGCAGTCCAAAATTCAACTGCGTTGATTTAAAGAGGGGTTTAAACCTTTTCCCCACATCTTTAGTTAGTCTGAAACCTGTCTCACAATTAAAATAAAGTTTTTGAGGCTTTAATTGTGCAGAAAACCTGTTAAACCTGCAGAAAAACATCATCTCTGACGACATGTGCCAATTCAAGAAGATTTTGGGCCACCAAAAATTGGTCTGAGGGCCGCATTTGGCCCCCGGGCCGCACTTTGGGTATGCCTGCCATAGACATTCATATCATGTGAGAGCAATATGAA
>OMNZ01111699.1:4144-18070 GCA_900303255.1 Lesueurigobius sanzi
TCCTGGTTTAGACTTGGTTTAGTCCTGATTTAGACCTGGCTTAGTTCCAGTTTAGACCTGGTTTAGTCCTGGTGTAGTCCTGGTTTAGTCACAGTTTAGACCTAGTTTAGTCCTGATTTAGTCCTGGTTTTGTTCTTGTTTAGACCTGGTTTAGATCAGGTTTAGACCTTGGTTTATCCTGGTGTGGTCCTGGTTTAGTCCTAGTTTAGACACGGTTTAGTCCTGGTTTAGTCCTAGTTTAGACACGGTTTAGTCCTGGTTTAGTCCTAGTTTAGACACGGTTTAGTCCTGGTTTAGACCCGGTTTAGTTCTGGTTTAGACCCGGTTTAGTCCTGGTTTAGATGCGGTTTAGTCCTGGTTTAGACCTGAGTCAGTGGTTTACTCGTTTTGACCTGGTTTGAGTCAAATGATTTTAAAAATCCTGCACATTAAACTCTTAATAAATTCTTTTACTTTTTACTTAAAGTACATTTTACAGTGTGTACTTTTATACTTTTACTTAAGTAGGAATTTAATCTGATACTTTTACTTAAGTAAATCCTTGGTCCTCCTGTGTCTGCACATTTACTTGAGTAAGAATATTGAGTACTAAGTACCACTGTAAAATGTCCTACAGGCCAGTGGAGGGGTTCTCCCACATCTCCATCTGTGACGTCAGCAGCCTGTCTCCAAACCGCCCCTCCCTCCTCACCATGACAACCTCAGATTTTCAGCATCGTCAGGAGCAGGAAGAGTCGCCTCTGATCGATTAGCAACAAAACAGTAGCCTGTATTATGTAAAAGTCCGTATTTCCCTTTTGTGTTTTAACGGAAGGTGTGGACTCTAGACTCTGATGTGTCGGGGTTGTGCTGGAGGCGGAGGGACACGCTGTTTCACTGCGTAAACAAAATGGCCCTGCTTCAGCATCACCGGCTGCTTTCCTGTGTGCTCCTGCTGATGGGCCTCCGCCGCGTCGACGCGCGCTCTTCGCAAATCTCGGATTTAAAATCCAAAATCTCCGGTGTCGAGGAGCTTTTGGATGAGTTTCGTAAACAGTTACAACAGGAGCAGGAGTATAGCAGAGTAAGGGCCAGCGATGTGACTGACTCCTGTGTGGGGGACTACGAGGCCACAGAGAAGCGCATCATCCGCACCAGACAGTCAATCGAACAGGGAGCCACCTTCCTGCTGGCCCCGGACAGAGTGTTCACCTGGAGGGACTGTCTGCACGCCTGCTGCACCCAGCCGCACTGCACTGTGGCCGTGGTGCAGGAGGACTCCAGCCAGGCCGGGGAGAGTCCCTGCTTCCTCTTCAATTGCACCTACAGGGGCAGAAATGTGTGCTCCTTCGCTCCACAGGAGGGCTTTTCCTCCTACACCCGCGTAAACGTCAACACCACGCGGGCACACCTGTCTGCTCTGACCGGGAACACTTCCAGGAGGCCCGGGGAGGACGAGGAGGACGCACAAGGCAAGAGAAAACTATCTTATATATATGTCAGCTGCATAATAAGAGTGATGGTGTTTCCTAATCATTTAAGCTCTTGAGCCGGATTGTTTATTAAAGTAAATCCTTCTCTTACTTTACTGATGTAATATCATCCCAAAGCAGAGACAGTGCTAGGGTCCAAGTTTAACCGTTTATAAACCCAAACAAGTAGGATTAAAGATTATAGGAAACATTTGAGCTACTGGAGACCACTGTTAATGGACAATAAAAAGCAATTAGATCAGTTGGAGATCTACTAAACCTTTGCTATACACTTCTCAAATACCAAAATGTGTGCTTCTATCCCCACCCCAGTCCAAGTTACTTCAATGCCCGGCACAAAGTCACAGTGCATTATCTCAGGTTGTTTTATCAAGTAGGAGCAGCCTTATCTTCTCCTTCAGAAACACATGAAAAGTCAACATGTGTAAGCAGCTTTTATTTCCACAGGGCAGGACAAGGGACTCTTAATTCAAAAGTCAGTAATATTGTTACATGAGCAAACAGAAAAATCAAACATGAGATTCCTTAGCGTTGAAAGATTCTAGTATAAAGGTTTATTTCCTTGTCCATGTTGCCAACTTCTCTTCAACTATTTTCTTACAAACTACATACAGCCTTCCAGCATCTCGGTTAATAATTACCTCTTAATGCACTGGTTATAAGCTGGTGTAGCTTCAGGAGTCAGCTTCTACTTACTATGACCCAAATGAAATAATAGTAAAAGAGATTTTGTAGTACCAATTTGTACCAATATTGCGATGTTATTGTGATTTTTTTCCTCCATTTACCACAATAAATACCAAAAAAATTACTTTTTATGAATTATCCATCAATATAAAACTAGACAACGTTATATTGTTCAGAAATTCCAATTTTATTCCGTGAATTGCCCATTAAAGCTCCCAAAAGATGACGATGGCTGGATTTTCAATCATTCAAAATGATGGACAGCCTTCACAATTTTCTGTTAGAACTCAAAATATAATTTCATTGACAGATAATTTTCAGTTAATGATGTAACCTCTGCTGTGAACTGATGACTGCTTTGTGAAGCTCATTGAGAAAATACCAAAAGTATGAAAAGCAGTAATCAAAGCAAAAGGTTTTTTGTTTAAAACATAATTACATATTGAATGCCTTCTACAATGTAAATAGTCTTAAAACCTTTGAGCGGTAGTGCACGGCAGTAGGTGACGTGTCTTGCTCAAGGACACAAACAGTCTGCACCTGCGTGAGCGGGTATTGGAACTGCTAACCCTCCAGTCATGAAACGACCTGCTCTACCTTCTGAGCCACAGCCTCCCAGCAAAACATAATTAAGATGAATACTCCTGAAAATAATTGAAATATTATTCAGCTTAAATCTGAAATAATTCCACACTGTTGAGTGCTCGTGTCCTCTCAGGGCCCTGCACCTCTGGTTGGGAAACACTGCTTTACAGCCATGACCAGTGACCCACTTTTGGCTCCTGACCAGTGGTTTCGCTAGGGATCATTTTTCTCAAGTCATTTTGAAGGATGGGGTTGTAAAATATCTGTCATGAGCTGTTTTTATCCTTCATTAATTAATCTCTCATTATATAACTAGTATTATGTATGTAAGAAAACACAGATTACAGGATGAATGGATGCAAATCTAAAAATAATTTGGGAGAAGAATCATGGAACATGAATTTGGAAAGTACTTTGTGTTAAAACTTGTGTAAAACTCTCAAAAGATGACGATGGCTTGATTTTCAATCCTTCAAAATGAAAGACAGCCTTCACAATTTTCTGTCAGGCTCAAAATATTGTCATTGACAGAGACTTTTCAGTTAATGTAAGCTCTGCTCCTGACCCACCCGTTGAGAACCACTGTCTGTTAAGAACAGGGCTCCTCTCTGTCTCTGCTTCACTGTCTCGTCTTAAACCTAAAGCCTTGTTGTTAGCTCTGTTGCTCTGCCTCGTAGACACCGACGAGCCGCCGCGCAGTGACGCTGGCCAGGACGTGGTCATCCTCTTACCCACCGACTGGGCCGTTCTGGACGGGCGGGACAGTGTGGACGACCACAGGATCATTCGCTATGAGTGGACACTGGTCAGAGGGGACACAGCCATCAACATGAAGGTCAGGAATGAGCTGAACAGAATAGATTAACTGGCTAGTTTCTCCATGCATTTGAGTCATGAGACTAGTATCAGGTTACATGTTGTTTGTGCAGTCAGCAGGCCAGTTTCTTCTACCCATAATGCCTTGCTGTGTTCAATGAGATAAGGCTAATTACATGTGCACCTGTCTCTGTTCATGTTTATCTGATCTACAGGTAAACAATGCTGCATTTAGAGCCTGGCTAAAAGCATTTTACTATTGCATTGGAACTGAAGTCGTCGTTGATTGCAGAAGGTTAAAATAAACTTAATTAGCCCAAAAAAATAAATCTTGTTTTCTAGATTATGACCAGTAATCCTTTATTTGTTATTTATCATATTTATTATTCATTATCTCATATGAAAGACTCAACTAGAAAATCTATCTAAGGAATGGCTGAAATTGATACATTTGCGCTGAAATCCAATTTTTCATCCTCTTTCCAAACGAGATCCGTGCTAATGTCTGTCTTTTATTAGTCAGACGTTTAGGAGGATATTTGCTGTTTGCAAAGGAAATCGCACTGCCTAAATAAATGTATTAAAATGTAACTTTTGTCATGTGGCAGCAATTTCAAAACTGCATATTCAAGAAAGAAAAGCTCCTTAAAAGATTCCATATGAGTTGAACTTGAACATCCAGGCACAATTTTCAGGCTGAAAAGTTTGACATTCTTACACATACACTGGAAAATATCTCTGATAGGAAGAAAGGATAAGTTAAGTTAAGTTAAATTGATACAAGACAGTTCAACATAAGTTTTCTGAATTCAAGAACTTTTAAGTCATTTTAGTTAAGACAGTAATTTTTTCTACAGCAGAACATTCTTACACTTAAAAAACACTGAAATGCATCAGTTCCTGTAAAAATTAGGTGATATAGAGGGATTATTTGTTTTCAGTGGACTACAGCAGTTTATAAAGAAAGTTATGCTGCTAAATTAACTTTAGTGAATGGGATGGGGAACGTACTGTACCAAATTTAATTAGTCATCAATTCACACGATGCGACTGAATCTCATACGATTAGAGCCCAAACTCCCGACTGACCTGCTCACATTATACGAGTGATAAGACCCAGAGCGGAGTGTGGTTGCTATTGAGACAGGTGTGATCTGCCCGACTCGTTTTACTTCATTTAAAAGTGGAGGAGGCTAATTTCAGCGACAGATGAAAAGTAGCCGAGATTAAGATACAGTAAGATAATTGACCCCACAATGGCGAAATTTACTTGCGACAACAGCGCTTAAAATAAGATCACACAGGGGGGTGCAAAAAGTCAGGAAATGTGCCATCAAAGAAGGAAAATAAGCTTGCAAACAGATAATAATACAAATAGAGTAGAATAAAATAAATATATCTTAGCATCCACCTACAAACTGTATAAACGTCTCTTATGTACACTGAATAAAATAAAATAAACTCTAGAGGAAAAGAATATCCAAAAAACAGAATAACCACTAAACTTTTGCATACTTTCATGTCCGCGTTTTTGTTCAGATGTTATCAGCGATTTCTTTCCCTTGTTCATCTCTGTGCGCTCTGTTCCCACTCTCTCTCCTCCGCGACTTCCCCCAGCTCCCGTAGCTGTACTTCACTGCACACTCACTACTTTTCTCTGGCTGGGACCTCACGACTCACGAAAAATACCAAACATGTCAGAAAACCCTGCAACCATGTTCTTGTTTTTCTTGAAAGGGGTGAGAGTTGATCGAATTCTGTAAAACTTGCGCTTTTTGTTGTTTTTTATCAAAACGGCTCGTGCAAACCCACAGCACAACAGGCTTTTTCTGCAACACGAATGTACTGCTTTACTTTGGGCCAGGTTTATTAGGTTGGCCCCTTGTCCTTTGACGAGGAATAAAATCGGCCCTCCATCAGTCCAACTTGCCTACCCCTGCCATATTACATTGTATTCATAATAATTCTTTCCATGTTTTCATGTTTGACGGACAGGTGACCCACCCAGGCCTGCTGAAAGTCAGCGGCCTACAGGAGGGAGTGTACACATTCCAGATGACAGTGACGGACATGGCAGGACAAAAGAGCTCCGATAACGTCTCTGTGACTGTGCTGGCCCCCAAGCACGAGCCCGAAGGTACAGCTCCATACCTGCAGCGCCTTTTAACGCACCGCACTGTAGCTCTGACGCGTTGTTCTGTGAACCATAGTGTGCACGGGCCGCTGCTCCAACTACCAGTTCAAGTGTGACGACGGCTGCTGCATCGACATCACTTACGCCTGCGACGGGAAACAGCACTGTCCCGACCGCTCCGACGAAGACTTCTGCCCCAACTGTGAGGAACAAAAACAGCCACAGCCTCCTGTTTATTTGAGGAGAGAGAGAGCTCAGATTTTACAGAAGCACCACTGTAAATAACATTAACACCGCCGAGAGTTTTGATCCTGAAATATAAGTTAAAGTTACGTTTTTAGCTGAGATTCTTGTGATCACAGGGATTCATTCATTCATTCATTTTTTTTTTTTTTAAAGTTTCTCTATGTTCAGCACATTATAAACAAACAGTGGTGGGAAGTAACAAAGTAAAAAGTACAAATTATAGGTACTTTTTACTTAACTTAAGTCAATTTTATTATGAATATTTTTACTTTTACTTCACTACATTTTAGAGTCTGTATTTATACTTTCTACTCCACTACATTTTTAAAAATTGGGTTAAAAGTAAAAAAAAAAAATATTAGTGACCTGTCGGTTTACGGGTTTAGACCGGGTTTAGTCCTGGTTTACACCTGGTTTTGACCGTAGTTAGTGGTTTACTCATTTAGACCTTGTTTAGTCCTGATTTAGTTGTGGATTAGACCTGATTTAGACCTGTTCTAGACCTGAGTTAGTTGTTTACTTGTATAGACCTGGTTTGATTTAAAGGATTTGAACATTTGTGCACAAGTAGAGTAACTAAAAATAATTATATCTCCCTCCCTTTGCTGATCTCACACAAATCAAAGTCTTGCGGGATTCGTTTTGACCAATGACACAAGCTTTCCTTTGTCCTGGGATCGAGGATTGTCTTTCCGGTCCAATCCGGAGGAGAGAGGGGGAGGCTGTTCACTTTTAAGAATGATCTCTCTCCTCATTTTGCAAACTCACAGACGATCACTTGTAGTCTCTAGATGACAACATAATCAGTCTATGTTACGTTCCTGTTTTTAGTCGATGGCAGCAGGAAGTCGGTGTCCCACTCCATGGACGTGCCCAGCCCGCGCCGGTTGGTGACCCAAACGGGCACAGCAGAGCAGACGGGACAGAGGAAAACTGTGGAGAGCATCGTCCCACCTGAGGACATAAGCAGGAGCCTGACAACCAACAACCAACAGACAACTGACAATCAAGGTAAAGTTAACCATGTGAGGTGAAATCAATCTGTGTTTGTGCACCTTTCATATGTAAAATTGCAGCTCTAAGTGATTCCCCGCACTGTAAAAGCAGAATAAATCTCTTAAGGTACTGCTAAAATGTTAATAGTACCTACACCAAACCGATACTAACAAGTGAATTAATAAATACAAACATGTACTAAAACTATACTTGAAAATACAAACCTTAACAAAAAGCCAGGTAAAAAGTACACATAACCAATCCGTCTGTGTGAGTTCTCAGTCATGTAGGAGTTGTCCATCGTAGGCAAAGATTCTTCGTTTCGCTCTTCATCCAAAGAGCTTCATCAGCACTGAGTAAACTTGGACGCCAGTGGAGCTTATAAAGATCAGTAGGAGGAGTTTATCTGTAAGTCCCTCCATGGATTGAGCTTGGACAGAGCATCGTAGTTTACTCAATCCATTGCAAAGAAGAGGAATGCAAAGAACTACCTCATGAAAGCTCTAGTGGCCCTCAGTCGGCTGTCGGCTCAGATTTTAGCAAAAGAAAGTAGATGATTTGATCGGGGTGTGAAAGAAGCTATTTTTGTAAAGAAAGAAAACCCCTCCATGAACAGGAATGGGGGCCTTTATTTTAATTTGGCCCCTGTTTATAGCAGCGTCCTTCGCCCCCAAAACCATCCCTCTGCCATGCTAATGAGGCTGGGTCAGAGTCCAGGGCAGGACTATAGAAAGGTGAGAGTAGCCTTAGAACAAAGATTAGGGCAATACAATAGGAAGGTAATGATTAGATGTGAATAGCAGGGTCATTGAGACTGAGACAACAATGGTGTTTTTCTCTAGCCTTTAGAACAAAGAGAGGTGGGACTTACAGGTAAACTCCTCCTACTGGTCTTTATAAGATCCACTGATGTCTAAGTTTGCTCGGTGCTGACAAAGCTCTTTGGATGAAGAGCGAAACGTCCTACACTTCAACTACAGAGTACAGATGAAGACTGAAGAATCTTTGCCTACGATAAGTAAACAATCTATGTTGAAAGAAAGCAACAAAGGTTTTAACTAAAAACTAAGTTTGAAGTGTACTTTTAAAAATATGAACATTCACAGTGGACCTCGGGGCTCCACAGTTGGGAGCCGTAACAACTGAATGAGGCATCACCATGAGTTTTAGTTTGGACTCTTGGAACAATTAAAATGTTGGGGGTCAGAGAAGGCTCATATGCCAAAAGAAGATTAGACAAATATATAGGAATATTAAGAGCTTTATAAACCAGTAAAAGGACTTTAAAATCCATCCTGAAGTTCACAGGGAGCCTGTGCAGAGAGTTGAGCACCACAGAAATAAGCTCTTGCTGGTCGCCGTCAGCAGCCGGGATGATGAGTTTTGTAGTAGTTGTGGAGGTGTTATAGTTTTCTTTAGAAGACCAGAAATGAGAGCATTATTAATCCGCCTGGTTAATAATAAATGCATGAATCAAAGGCTCTGCACTGCCTCGAGAGAGAAATGGTCAGTCTGACCCTAGCAATAATCTTTAAATCCTAAAGACCTAATTTTGTTATTAGATAAAATGATATACAGTTGTGGCCAAAAGTTTACATCTCCTGGCAGAATGTCAGGGTATGTAAACGAATGCATTTCATAGAATGTGAATGATAACACAAAAACCTTTATTTCACTGATGGTTAGAGGTTGCGTGAAGCCATTTATTGTCAAAAACCTAAAAATTGGCCAAATGTCCCTGATCAAAAGTTTACATATTGTGCATCTTGAAACAACATCTTGTCAGAGAGTCCTGTATTTCAGCTGAAGTGAGTTTTTCTTTGCTCCTGAACAGTTTTCCTGGCAGTTGTTGAAGGTCATGTAAACATGGGACATTTGAGAAGTTTCTGTTTCAAAATTTCTGTATGATTTCAAAAGAGTAAACTCAGTTCTTTGAAAATAAATGGCTTCGCACAACCACTAACCATGAGTGGAAAAGAGATTTTGTCTTATCATTCATATTCTATGAAAAATGGCCAAAAGATTAAAAGGGTATGTAAACTTTTGGCCACAACTGTACATTCAGAATGATCCATGTATTAGTTCACTAATGATATTCTATTTTTATGCATGCCTTATAGTTCTATAATTCTTTTTATATCCTTTTTTCCCATAGTTCATTATTTGTCATTATTACAAGTTTATGTTTCACGTTGCACGAGAACACCGAAGCAAATTCCTAGTCTGTGAAACGAAATTCTATTCTGATTCTGATGGTGTAACTTACTGTTTTAACTAGGAATGGGATTGCCTCAATATTCTCATTCAAGTCGTAGAAGATGCGGTTTTAGCTGTAATAGCATGTATTTATATTAGACCACGGTATTCTGATCTCAGTAATACACGAATACTGTATTTTGTTGAGTACTTAATATAATGTGTGTTTTTGAGTAAACTGAGAGTAAACAGTCCTATTGAAGTCCACCACACTGAAAACAGATGGAGCCCTGTAGGCGAGCTCAAAGCTGGGCTCCAATCCTGGCCTGGCTGCAGCCTCTTTAGTTTCATGGGAAAGGATGTGAGCTGTGGACAAAGGGCTTCTGTGGTCGCTGCCATCTGATCCACAATCACAAACGCACAGAGAAAAATGCCTTTTTCCAGTGTCACTGAACGCATCAACAGACTGGAAGCATTCTCAGGAGCTTGTCTTCCTTTTCACCTAACAAACATCCAGTGGTGGAAGAAGTACTCAATATACTTACTCAAGTAAAAGTATAAAAATATCTACTGTAAAATGTATTTTATAAGTAAACCAGGACTAAACCAGGACTAAACCAGGTCTAAACGAGTAAACCACCAACTCAGGACTAAACCAAGTCTCAACCAGGACTAAACCAGGTCTAAACCAGGTCTCAACCAGGATTAAACCAGGACTAAACCAGGTCTAAACGAGTGAACCACCAACTCAGGACTAAACCAGGACTAAACCAAGTCTCAACCAGGATTAAACCAGGTCTCAACCAGGACTAAACCAGGTCTAAACCAATCTAAACCGGTCTAAATGAGTAAACTACCAACTCAGGACTAAACCAGATCTTAACCAGGAATAAACCAAGTCTCAACCAGTATTAAACCAGGTCTAAACCAGGTCTCAACCAGGACAAAAAACAGGTCTAAACCAGGTCTAAACCAGGTCTAAATGAGTAAACTACCAACTCAGGAATAAACCAGGTCTAAACCAGGACTAAACCAAGTCTCAACCAGGCTTAAACCAGATCTAAACGGGTAAACCACTAAACCAAGTCTAAACTGGGACTAAACCAGTTCGTCATAGAGAGGTCACTTACTTTTAACTCAATTTTAAAATGTAGTTAAGTAAAAGTACAAAGTATTCATTATAAAATGTACTTAAGTTAAGTCAAAGTACCTAAAATGTGTACTTTTTACTTTGTTACTTTCCACCACTGCAAACCTTTATAGGAAAGGTTGTAGAACAGTGAGCAGGAGGCAATAGAAGAGGAATATGAAGGTGATTACAGCTATTACTGCTTAACTGTTTAGTGAAATAACATTTAAAAATGTATCTTGAATAACACGATTACTGTAAATTGGCTAGTATTTAAGCCAGTCTACGTTTCTGTTGCAGACCCGTGCTCCTCGGCTCCTGTCGTGGGACCCTGCAAAGGCACGTTCCCGCGCTGGTACTATGACCGCGACGCCGGGGAGTGTAAGCACTTCCTGTATGGAGGTTGTCAGGGCAACCACAACAATTTCCTGCAGGAGTCTGACTGTGTCACCGAGTGCATCCAGAAATGTAAGACGATGTTTCTGTGTAGGTTCTCAGTCGTGCAGGAGTTGTCCATCGTAGGCAAAGATTCTTCAGTCTTCATCTGTACTCTGTGGTTGGAGTGTAGGGCGTTTCGATCTTATTCCAAAGATCTTCGTCAGCGAATGATGACTCGACACGCTCGTGGGTCTCTTAAGAAGAAACCAGTAGGAGGAGTTAATCTCTAAGCCCCACCTCTCTTGGCACTAAAGGTAGGAAAAACATCTTATTCACACCTAATTAGTGCTCGTTACCTTCCTGTTGTCTAACCCTGGGCATATTTATTAAAAAAGAGAATCCATCCATGAATCGCAATGGTGGCCTCAGGTTTAATCTGTGCTGGGAGATAATGTGATAAAAATCAAATTGTGATCTGATCTTCATGACGATCTGATTTTTTGGTGACATCGTCATATCTCGTGGTTAAGAGGTTTTTGTTTTACACAGCTCTGAGCTCAAATATTGACACTTTTTGCCTCTACCAAAACCAATACCAAAAACCAAGAGAAAACTTGGTCTGAATCAGGTCTAAACCTGGACAATATCGCAGACTGAACCAGAATTAAACCAGGTCTAAAACATTAGGGAAACATGTCAACTCTATGTAAGGACTGAAACTTGGACTAAAACAGGTCTTAACCGAGACTAAACCACTACAACGCCAAGTCTAAACCAGGTCTAAATCCAAGAAGAAGCAGATGGCTTTAGTCGCCTTTAAAAGACAATTTACACATGAATCGTGAGAAAATCAAAATCGTGATATAAACTACAGAAAATCGTGATGAGATATTTTGGCCATACCGCCCAGCCCTATGGTTAAATTTAGACCCAGTCTACAATAATATCCTTCGACAGAAACCGGTCTACAACAACAACAACCGGAGACAGAAACCATCATGCTAACCGTCATGCTAATGAAGCTGGACAATTGGGCAGAGCAGGGCCAAATATAGAGATAGAGAAATATCAACAGCCTTAGAACTTAGCCCAGGGTTAGACAACAGAAAGGTAATGGGCACTAATTAGGTGTGAATTGTTGAAGATGTTTTGCCTATTTTTAGGTGGACCTTAGAGGTTAACTCCTCTTACTGGTTTCTTCTTAAGAGACCCACAAGCGTGTGAAGTCATCATTCGCTGACGAAGATATTTGGATAAAGTCCTACACTTCAACTACAGAGTACAGATGAAGACTGGAGAATCTTTGCCTACGAAAGACAATGTGATTGATTTTGTTTTCTCAACCCACACTCTGAATACATATCAAGCTGTTACAATTCATCTCATATGTTTGTCTTGTAGCTCCATCCTTCAAACCAGCGACTGTGGCTCCACCAGTGACCAAACAGACAGAAAAAGGTAATAGTATGACCATTCATTATGTTAAAAAAAAAACAGTCGTCCAGTTTAAAGCGAACTAGCAAAAACTGTCATGGACTAACTAGATAAAACCAATTAGAGCAAAATCTGAGGAATGACCTTGTTAGCAGTCACCTGACGACTGGAGGCTGAAGGAGGCGTTTCACCGACAAAACTATCCGTGTATTAAATAGAATTAAAACTGGCATTAAATCAAACGTTTTTGGAAAATCATGATATTGCTCAACTAATTTTACAGCATAAGTTTGTCAGAAATATAAAAAATAGGGCCTAGACTGGAGTTTTGGCAGAAATCATACCGAAAAGTTGTCTGTTGTATAAAATTTTCTATTGAATATGGACATTAATATTACATATGCACTGATTTGTGACTTTTGTAGCATTAAGATCTAGTATTTGGGCATTAAAAAGCATAAAATTTGACTTGCTACCTGTATAAACCCTGTATTAACAAAGACCAGATAGAAGGACTTTTTGCACCTGTGCAAGGCGTAATAAAGTTTTACATCAGCAGGTGGTGCTAGTAGCTAAAGATACATCTCTGTGTGGCGATGTATTTAAAAAACTGAATTTTACTCATTTTTATGTCAATGAGCTTTGACAACTCTTTATGAACATGTCAATGTAATCAATGGATAAAAGGGACTAGATTATTGCAGCTGTTTGTCAATTATTATTTTTTTTTTTTTTTGAGGGAGGGAGACTTTATGTTTTGATCTCCACACAGAAATAGCTGAGGTAAGATAACCACAGCAGGCATAGGGACTCATACATAAATATTTGCTTGATAGAAAAGTTCTAGCTATTGAACAAGAGAAGTGTGATAGTTTGTGAATGGAGCATGCAGCCAATCACAGCGCTCCTTGTTTAGGGACTATGAGATGGCGACTCCACAAACCCAAATCTAGCTCCACCGACCTCCTCCTACACCCAATGGTGTGCTCTCCAAACAAATGTGTCCTGCTGTCAGCAAAAACTTTGCACACTGTATTGTCCGTATACTTTTATGTGAATAATAAATCTCATATTTTAAATGTTTAATCTCCATTGGTTTATTATTATGGAATGAGATAGGCATCCCATACATTTTAGTGGCCTTTACGGGATCTGTTATTCCATCTCAAATAGTCATGTGAGCAGATATCGGCCTGGGTTTGACCAAATATATTATAAAGCTCAGTATCTCAAAGATTTGTAGCCACATGTGCCTATCACACTGCTGCCAAACACCGAACCACCCCCCAAACTCCACAGTATCTGGCTCAAGAGCACAACAGAAATACCCAATATAATCTTTAATATGTTAGGTGGTATAAATTGTATTTTTTTGAGTGTCACTTTTTGCTAACCTGGCAGAAGCCCTCTAAATTAAGTTCTACATGTTATCAATCTGGGATGGCTTCCGTTGAAATTGTCCATGAAAAGGAGGGACATTCAGTACAATACTTTGAGCTGATTGGGTGAAGCCCGGGCTAGTAGGCTACCTGTCTTCCATAAGCCAGTCATGTGACGGCGGGATGTGTTGAAAAAAGTAATGTAATTTAGAACATCTACGAAGTCCTCCGATATATTTTGTTTTGCTGAGGCAGCGTGCTACAGACTGTTGTACTGTAGCCTCCATGTCCAACCCCAGCCTCACAGCAGCATGTCATTGGTCCGAACCACTACTGGTTACGAACAGTGATGGGGAGTAACTAAATACATGTATTTAAAATACGTATTCAGAATACTCATTTTGAGTAACTGTATTCAGGTACAAATACTCTCTCATTTGAGGGTATTTCGAATACAGGTACTTTTCAAATACC
>OMNZ01111700.1:7096-26952 GCA_900303255.1 Lesueurigobius sanzi
GTCAATATTATTGCTATTTGACTCTTGACGTGAAATTCCTGAAGATTTCACGCTTGTGTCAATGAGGGGCTAAAAAAGAAAAAATGAATCTCAATTAAGGTCAGAATTAGGGCAAGCAGGTCAGACTTTTCTACTTCTTCTTCTTCTTACTAGTCGTCATCTTCTTCATCTTCTTCTTCTTCATCTTCTCCTTCGTCGTCTTCTCCTTCGTCGTCTTCTCCTTCGTCGTCTTCTTCTTCGTCGTCTTCTTCTTTGTCATTGTCTTCTCCTTTGTCGCCTTCATCTTCGTTGTTTTCTCCTTCGTCGTCTTTGTCGTCTTATTCTTCGTCGTCTTTGTCGTCTTCTTCTTTGTCGTCTTCTTCTTCGTCATCTTCTTCTTCGTCATCTTCTTGGTCGTCTTCTTCTTGGTCGTCTTCTCCTTCGTTGTCTTCTTCGTCGTCTTCTTCTTCGTCGTCTTCTTCTTACTAGTCTTCTTCTTCTCCGTCGTCTTCTTCTTCATCATCATCTTCTTCTTCTTAGACTTCTTCGTCTTCTTCTTCTGAGGTTTAATGTTGGATGACAAACAACTTTTATGTGCATTACCAGATCAAAATCTCAAGTCCACACCTATTATTTGCGCGTGTTAGGATGTGTCATGCTAATGGCTTATCAATATTACCCGAGTTATAATTATCAAGTGAAATTGCCAGTAAAATGTGTTTTTTGGAAATATTCAAGTTGTTATGTAATGGCAGTGGGAGGGGCTTATGGTCAAAGTTGGTCTGGCGGTGACTGTTTGCATTGAGGGTAACATCAGCACCTGGTTGCGTATTGTTGGACTTCCCCAAAAGACACATACAGCTCTGTTTTTGCCACCATTTGGAAAATAAACACCACAAAAAGTAAATGTCTTGTCATTGTGTCTAGATTCTACCTAGAGCACTGCTAAATATAGACCTATATAGTTGCATCGTGTCTCATTATAACAAATTGTCCCTGCCGCATTGTCTTGCCACGTATCTGTCACTCATAATTTTTGGTGCATTTGTGAGCTACGTGTTTGCAAGCTCTCAAAGACTTGTTTATCACCTGCTCCACCTTTCATCTGTTGTACCCAGGCAGATGAATGCGCTCGGAAACCAAAGATGCCGGTGAGTTTGTGTATGCACCGTGTAACATTTCACCCAATAAATATAAAATACAAGGATTTATTTTAGTCCAAGTATTGTTTATCATTGAAAAATACCTCTCCGAAGACCTGACTTGTATTCCATACCCAAGATTTCTTATATTGAATGGATGTTGGACATGGCGTGTGCAGCTGTTGGATATGCCACAGCGGTTGACGCTTTTGTATTTTTCCACTTCCTGCTGGACTGTTTTTGATGTATTGTTGAGAACCACTTTGCACCTGTTATACCCAGGTCACAGTGGACATGTAGCTTGAGGCAGGAATTCCCGGCAGACTGCAAAAAGAAAGAGCAGGATGCAAGCTCTGGTTTTCTTAGAGTTGCAGAGTTATTTCAAAGAAACATCTAAAATAACTGGCATCAGCATGAAAACAACAGACTTAACTTTGGTAAATGGAATAAGGCAGTGGTTTGCAGACTTTCACACCAAGTATCACCTCAAATAATATTTCACCTTCTAAGTACCACCAGGCTTAGATCAAGATCAAGACTTCAACTAGGTTTAAATAGACTAACAAATGCCTGAACCCACACTTTAATGTGTCACCCAAAATGTAAATGTTATAATTGCTGGAAAATAAAATAAAATTGCTATTTATTATCTCTATAGCCATAACGTTGGTTCTCAGGAACCGTGTGTGACGCATAGCCAGACGTAAATGATCAACAGAACGTCTTATATCCATGTCTCCGAGTCCCGCACTGATGGTTATAAAACGTCTCCTGCATAAGACATCCAGACTACTGCCTATTTTTTGTCTACTCTCTTAGACAACTGTGTTTTTTTCTCTCAAAAATAATCAGTTTTGGTTGATGAAGGCTTAGTAATCTGACTAATACATACATATTGTGTATGTTAAATGTCTATCTTGATAAGGACTACAGATGGACATTAGCATCGTGCTAGATCTGGTGCAGCCATCTTTTTAATGTAACTGTACATTGTCCTTCAAATAAATAAAGTAAATTATATACAATAGCTTTACTATTTTCATCTATATTATACTGTATGTCCAAGAAGAGCTTTACTATGTTCATCTTTACTATACATACAGTATGTCCAGCAAGTGTGGTGCTCTAGCCATAGTTGCAATTATGGAAATTGCTAGCACTGATGCAGAACAGAAAATTGAGACCTTGGACCTTTCCTTGACCAAAGGAAAGGCATAGGTCTGTTGCGTTTGCATGTTCTCCTCTGTCGGCTTGGTTTACTCCTGGTTTCCCCTATTCATACAAAACATGTCGGTCTGGGTGAAGGTCAGGGGTGAGGTTTTGCTCAAAGCAGTCACTGTAATCCACCTCATTAATAGAGCACATTTTGTACCATGTAGTGTAATAAAAGCATATACAGGCAGACACAGGACTGCTGTTTCCTCTGCTCATTGTTTTTTGCTTGTATGCAATTTGCAAAATGAACTTTAAAAACATTCTCCAAAGTAGTTGATATAACTAATAATAAGTATTTCTCAGTTTAGTACCTTTTGTTTAATTTAATTTGTTTAACAATTTTCAGCACACACTTGTAGCTCTCAAATAAAGCACTTTATCTTACCAAGTTATTAATCCCAACAGTGTTAATTCTTCATGCTGCTTGAGCTATGAGCGCATTCGTAAACATATACTCCCTCTTTACTTGACTTATGCGATAAGCTGTGTATCATAGTGCTCCACTTTTGTGCAGCATAGCCCTGGATACCACTGATGCTCCGCTTTTAATTAAAGTACTAAGTGACCTGTTTTTGTCCTGCGGGTATGAATCCACAGCTCCCAGCTAATCTGCACTCCAGGATCTACATGCACCATAATCCCGCTGTGCGCACGAGCCCTCACAATATACCCCACTTTAGCCTGGAAACAGCGGCGTCCAGGCAGAGCTCCACCCATGCTCACGAGGGAATCCCCTGTATAGGACAAGTGCACGCTCATCTCACTGTCTCCTCCGCCGCTGTTGCCAGGCAGTTTGCGTTGACATGAATTAGTCAGCTCCCTTGTTTGAAAGCCTCTTAGACACTATCTTCTTAAAGGTTGTGTTGACCATCAATCTGTGCGCTGGCTGGACAGGACCATGCCAACGCGGTGCGAGCATATGTTTACACACCGGTGCGTCTTTCAGTGGATTCAATTGAGTAATAGGATCTCCTCCGTGTTGCTGTGGGATACTGCAGGAGCACGGGATTGTTTAAGAAGTGGTGCCAAAGTAATCCAGAGGAATTGCATAGATACAGGGCTGCTATTTTAGGAAACAGGATAGTGTTAGGTTTTTTTTATTATTATTTTTGGCTGTTCCTTTTTTTGGTTTTGACACACCAAAACAGTTGCACAGTGATTTGGCAGATTTGCACACCGTATGCTTGTCCTGTTTGGCAAAGCTGGCAATGGGGGTTAGCGTAGTCCCACACTGCACTGTTGGCCCCAGAAAGTGTCCAATGCAATATCTGTTGAATAGTGTAAAAGTTTAATAGCATTATATAATATTTGGTGTATTCTGGAGATTCATATTTCAGCGTTTGCGAAGCTTTACTTGCCTGGGGAATTGCGCACGTTGTTAACTCAGCATGGATAATGGTCTTCACAAAAACAAATGATTCAGTCCTTATGGGGCCTGTTGTGTTGATGAAAGCCCTCAGTGGATTTTGATGTGTTCCCCACTAGTTCAGAATAGTGTTCTGTGCATATAATGACGAGCTGAGCATGCATTTTCATCCAACCCGTTTTAAACAATTATTATTAGACTACTCAGCTAATTACAATAATAAACACGGGGTTAGGATTGTGAAAGTTCATCTTATAAGCCTTTGTTGCACGTTTTATTGGCAGGGATTATTGAACAACAAAGCAGCCTCACAACACAAAGTCTCATGTAAACATTGACATTACATGAGGTATACTAAATGTGTAAAAATTAGATTGCATGTCTAATTTGTTCAAGAAACACAGCAATGTGTCTGTATGCGATTAGATCTTCTCACACCCCTGCCATTTAGCCTAGCAACAGTAACCAGAAACCAGGGAGGTAGAATAATGTGTGGGTTTTGACAAAAGGTTAAGAACTAATTGTGGTTTGTAGGCTTGCATTTTAATCACATTTCTCATCTTTTTATTTCAGAATCTCCTGCTTCCTGAAGATTGCTGGACAACGCTTCAATTGAAGTGAAGTTCATGATCGAGACACCTCATCTCTTAAAGTGGACTGCGCCCCCCATCGCTCCCCAGCATGGCTAAGCTGAAGTACGACTTGTGCGTTTTGGGACAATTCTTCTCTAGCGTCATTGTCGCACTGGCAGGTGTTTCCTATGGCCAGACCAGCGAGTGCCCACAACTGTGTGTGTGCGAGATCCGACCGTGGTTCACACCGCAGTCTACGTACAGGGAAGCTATTACTGTGGACTGCAATGACCTTCGGCTGACCCGCATACCGGGGAACTTATCCAGTGACACGCAGGTCCTCCTTCTGCAAAGCAACTTCATCGGCCGGACCAGCGAGGAACTTGAGCAGCTGTTTAACCTCACTGAGCTGGATCTCTCACAGAACAACTTCAGTAGCATACGAGATGTTGGCCTCATCAACATGTCTCAGCTAACTACCCTTCACTTGGAGGAGAATCAGATTACACAGATGCCTGACTACTGTCTTCAGGATCTCAGCAATCTCCAAGAACTTTATATTAATCACAATCAGATAAACACAATCTTCCCCAATGCCTTTTCCGGTTTGCACAACCTTCTCAGGCTGCATCTCAACTCAAACAAGCTCCAAAGCATCAACAGCCAATGGTTCGAATCAATCCCCAACCTCGAGATTCTCATGATTGGAGAGAACCCAGTCACTGGAATTGTAGAGTTTAATTTTCGATCGCTGGTCAACCTTCGGAGTCTTGTGTTGGCTGGTATGGAATTAACAGACGTTCCCCCAAATGCGTTTGTTGGCCTTGACAATCTTGAAAGTCTTTCGTTCTATGACAACAAGCTGGTCAGAGTTCCCCAAAAAGCCCTTAGGAAACTACCCAACCTTAAATTTTTAGATTTAAACAAAAATCCAATACACAAAATTGAAGAAGCCGATTTCAAGAACATGCTGCAGTTAAAAGAATTGGGTATCAACAACATGCCAGAACTGGTTTCTATTGACCGCTATGCTCTGGATAATCTTCCTGAACTTTCTAAACTGGAAGCTACAAACAACCCTAAATTCTCCTTCATAAACCGCCAAGCTTTCCGTGACGTTCCGGCCTTAGAAAGTTTAATGCTCAATAGCAACACTCTAAACGCCCTTTACCAATCAACCGTTGAGTCCCTTCCCAACCTTCGTGAGATCAGCATCCACAGCAACCCCCTGCGATGCGACTGTGTGATCCAATGGATGGGGTCTAATTCTACAACCGTTCGCTTCATGGACCCTCTCGCCATGCTTTGCGCCATGCCACCGGAGGTGAGGGGTATGCACGTGAGGGAAGTGGTCCAAAAGGGGCTAGTGAACCAGTGCTTGCCGATGATCGCACATGATACTTTCCCCAGTCACCTGAATTTGGATATTGGCATGACGGTAGACTTGGACTGCAGAGCCATGTCACAGCCTGAGCCAGAGATTTACTGGGTGACGCCAATGGGTAATAAAGTAATGACGGACATGCTGTCTGATAAGTACAGCCTCAGCAATGAAGGGACGCTGAGGATCACAACTATCCAAGTGGAGGACTCTGGCAGATACACCTGTGTGGCCCAGAACTCACAGGGCGCTGACACTAGAGTGATTGCTATACAGGTGAACGGCACCATGCTAGACACCACTCAGCTTATGAAGATCTATGTCAAGCAGACAGAATCTCACTCCATATTAGTCTCTTGGAAAATCAATTCAAACGTCATGGCCTCTAACCTCAAATGGTCATCTGCCACCATGAAAATAGACAACCCCCACATCACCTACACTGCCAGAGTTCCAGTGGATGTCCATGAGTACAACCTCACACACCTACAGCCCGCCACGGAGTATGAGGTGTGTCTCACTGTATCCAGCATCCGGCAGCAGACGCAGAAGTCCTGTGTCAATGTGACGACTAAGCAAGCCACTTTTGCCGTGGAAATATCAGTTCAGGGCACTAACACCGCCCTGGCTGCTGTGATGGGGACCTTGTTTGCGATCCTCAGCTTGGCCACGCTGGGTGTATACATTGCCAAAAGGTGGAAAAGGAAAAATTATCATCATTCCTTGAAAAAGTACATGCAGAAAACTTCGTCGATACCTCTGAATGAGTTGTACCCTCCTCTGATTAATCTGTGGGAGGCGGACAGTGAAAAGGAGAAGGAGGGTGCAGCATCAGAGAGCAAACCCAGCCAGGTGGACACTACACGCAGCTACTACATGTGGTGAGAGCCTGTGAGCCTGTACAGGAGTCTGTTGCAGGAGTACAAGTGAACACTTACTCATTGTGTACAAGCGAGCAGAGTGACTTCTCTCACGTTGATTTCCTCTCTTTGCTCAGACTGTTTTATGGAAGAGAATGTCAAGCAGACATTCCATGTTTTTAGTTTAGCAACTGCCTTTTTACCTCCCGTCTCAATTCAACTCTGGATTTGCCAGCTTTGTGTAGCTTCCTGGACTTCTGTAGTCACTATTTTAGTACTTGTTTGATGAACACAGCATGAGTATTGTCACAGATTCAGAGAACATGAACAATTTTTAAAATGTTCTCTAACAGAACTTTCTTGTAAAACAGATTCACTGTTTACTGTCGTGCACTGAGATATATATGCTAATTTGTCTATCAAATATAAGCTGAAAATGTTAGCACCTCTTGGATTCCCTGTACTCTGAAGCTGGCGTTTGGCATTGGGAAAGATAGCTTTGAGGGTAAATTGACTTGTATGGTGCTCTCCATTTAACATTGTTTAGTCAAGTACCTCTTACTTCACTTGAATTGAATATTTAGTAATCACAAACACAGGGTAAATGTTCTGGCTTCAGAGTTCAAGGCCCTGTAATGTTGTATTAACTTTACATTCACTGACTTTTTTGTACAAGATATAACATGTTTAAGTTAGAGAACATTTGAGCAGCCTCTACTGTAAACCAGCAATAGAATGATGAATGTTATATTAGGTTAGGATGAGCTGCTGTATCATTCCATTTCTTTACCTTATTTTGCTAAATTATATCTACAATCACTGCTTCTGTTGTAATTTTACACAGACACATGTTCATTGAGGAGCCATTCAATAAAGTTATAATTCTAAACACTGATTTCCATTTGTTTTATATACACATTTCATAATAAATTCATGTTTCTGTGGTCAAAAGCTGAGGTTTCAGAAGATTTATTTTTTAAGCCAGTAAATGGCACTGTTCCCCATATTTCACAAAAAAAAAACATTGCAGAGTCAACTATTTGCTTTTATTTAGTGGGAGGTTTTCTATACATTGATCTTCTTTATGACTAAAGTCAAGTTTTATCCCCAAACTGCTCATTTATAGAAGACGATAAGGTGCTTGGCCACTACTGAAGAGAAGGCACAGAATCTGAATCTGTTGTTCCTGAAACAGCCAACACCACCTTTCTGGACTGTTTGATGAACCAGAGCCCCTTCAGCTCCTCCAGAGTTCACTCATCATAATCATAATCATCATCATCGTCATTATCATTGTGTCCCAAGGAAATCAAGGGCACAGCTAGGGCACTATGCAAAAAGGCAAACCGCCCCATATGACCTCAAACATTTATTAAGGTCTTAAGGAATATCAAAGCACTTTAAACATGGATTATGCAGGAGAGCCATTGGAAGCCAAATCAAAACAAGTGCAATAAAGAAGGATTTTTAACAATGCAATTTATGTGGAAAAATACCTTTAATATTTAAAAGTGTTTTTAAATATTAAAGTACATTTAATATTTCACTGCCTTAAGTTAAATCAACAATATATTAGCCCTCTCAAGTGGTCTATATACAGTACGTAGGCCTCGCTGCAAGCAAGATTTGTGCAACAGTTAGATCTAGAGTGTGAAAAAATTTGAGTACTTTGTTACCATAGAAACTGACTCCCATCTTGCAAAAGGAACCATCATTAACAAAACATTGATTATCTGTTTGCTGTTGCAATTTTCTAATTTATAAGGGCATGTTTTAGAATGTGATAGTGTTGCATCTTCTGTCCATTAGGCTAAATTGATTCCACATCAATCAAAGTGTCAATCAGTTTGTTATGCAGTGGGCTATTTTCAAATTGTGTTTGTGCACTTCTTGAGCGCATTTGCAGTCTTGTATGCTCTCACTAACAACTGACAGCTCTGTATTTGCCTCGGGGCAGTGCTGAAGGCCAATCAATCCAAGAGGAAAATCCCCATTCATTCATATGCGTTTGTAAATGACAGATGACAATGTGACCTTCATATCTGAGTGTGAGGGCCACGGGTGAATTCTCACAAGCAATCATCAGCAATGAGATGGCAGTGGCAAGAATGGATGAAATGTGTTCTAAAAATGACAGTAAATCATATAGGATATGGTATTGATAGAATAACATGACTTTTTAACCCAATTTTAAGGAACCTCTAAACATGTAAGCTACTGTATCTACCTGATTTGCTTACGCGATGTATTCACTCATCATGTACCCTATAGTTCCATATTTGTTTAATTCCTATTAAACCTAATGGGAAAAGTACTAAGGGAGTGAAAACATTTGAAAATATGATAAAGTCTATATGTGCCACACAAGTACTGGGACAAAACAACAATCATCCAAAAATAATCTCTATTTTGAATCACAAATAAATAAATAAATAAATAATAAAGAAGACTAGACTAGAAAATCAGAGAACAGAACGCTTTATTGTTGTAACGCTTGCTCTGGCCACTAGAGGGTGTAGTTTTCTCTCTGATATCCCGGAAGTCACGGCTTCTTCCTTTCTCAGTTGGTTTGTTTACATCGGTCCATGAACGATGGATGCATCAGAGCGGAATGTTAACGATATAAGTTGTGGTCTGGAAAATGTTCCAGTTTTAACAGAAACGACCGTGGTCTCATCTAAACGCCCCACTTTTCAAGTAAGTTTGACCTTCTGCATCTGAAATGAAATATTGCGCCAAGTACCAGCACGAAACTCGAGAGACCCGTGAGCCCGCCCTAAGTTCTCATGTATTTTATGTAAAGAAAATCTATGGGAAAAAGTATTGTTTCATTTCCAAATGTTACATTTGCATCCCAGTGCGACATAGTCAGACTAACAGTGTTCATTCAGTATGATGAATGTCATGATAGTGGCCACCATGTGGCAGCAAACTACCAACACTAAGTCAACACATACAACTGCAAAGTAGGCCCCTCATTGTTTCAGAAAATAACCTTTTCAAGTAGTTAGTTTATGCATTTTCAATACATAGTTTGTTTGGTTATGGGTAAAACTAATCTAAAATGAAATGGGCTTGCTATACTGAGTACTTGCAGTACTAGTATCCGGCAATGATAGGTGCACTGCTTAAATAATAATAATGGTAATAGTAATAAAACCATATATTTTCTCCAGTATTTTCCAGAGAATGTCCAGGGCCCAGGCTGTGCTGTTGACCCCAGTGAAGTCACTCTTCCCGGATGCACTTGTGTTTCCCACTCCTGTGTTTTGGAGAGCTGTTCCTGCCTGCAGACTCATGGACAGGCCTACAACATCCAGGGCACACTGTTAGCCCAACATATGGCAGACCTTACATGCACTTCTCCTGTCTTTGAATGCAACACCCTCTGCCCATGCGGAGACTCCTGCTCCAACCGTGTGGTACAGACCGGAGTGAGGCATAAACTGGAAGTGTTTTGGACCACAGATAGAGGCTGTGGTGTGCGGACCCTAGAGCCAATCCAATGTGGGGCTTTTGTATGCGAATATGCAGGGGAAGTGATCGGATTTCATGAGGCCAGACGCAGACAGCTTGCACAAGGACCCAATGATAGTAATTACATAATTGCTGTGAGGGAACATGCAGGAACAGGAAACATCACAGAAACGTTTATTGACCCAGCTAAGATTGGAAACGTAGGCCGCTTCCTCAATCACTCCTGTCAACCCAACTTGTTCATGGTACCAGTTAGGGTGCATTCTGTCATACCCAGGCTATCTCTTTTTGCCGGACAGGACATCGAGGCAAAAGAGGAACTAACATTTGACTACTCTGGAAGATATGCTGTTCAACAAGGGACACGAGCCACACCTACTAAGGACATTGAGAGACCAGGTGGACTCCAACAGAAAGTTTGTCATTGTGGCTCCAAAAACTGCACGGGATTCCTACCACTAGATTTATCAATTCTCCAATAGAAAGCATAATAATTGACTTCTACTTGCTTGTGAATTTATTTTAAAAACAGACAGATAGAATATATTTTGTCTGTATGTATCTAGTTGAAAGTTGGAAACTCTCATAATTTTTTATGCATCTTGGAAAATGCATCTTGGTTAATGTTAAACCATGAATATGACTGTAATTAACCATTTGCAGCTTAACCTAATGTAAGTCACAAACTCATGTTTCTAACTGCTGTGGTCACACTGACATTTCTCTGTCAGCTTAAAGTGCTTAACAATGTGTTAGACCACCGCACCCAGTATAAGCTGTTTGCTTCTGAAATAACAGTATTTTTGTTTACCAAAATATCTTTTATTGTTCCTACTTGACCAAGAAAAAGGAATCTGGAGCTGGATCTGATGGACTGGCCAAGTCAAAGTCCAGACTTGAACCCCATTGAACAGA
Organism: Lesueurigobius sanzi; assembly: GCA_900303255.1. Classification (NCBI taxonomy): domain Eukaryota; kingdom Metazoa; phylum Chordata; class Actinopteri; order Gobiiformes; family Gobiidae; genus Lesueurigobius; species Lesueurigobius sanzi. The sequence continues at coordinate 18,004 of OMNZ01111700.1, forward strand.
TCTGGGATCAAAAGTTGGTCAGACCAACGTCTCATCCAAAGCAAGTCTCTGGGAACAGCTACAAACTATTTGGAACTCAATAACAAAAGAGACTTTGTAAAACTAAATAAAAACAATGCCGGCAAGAATGCAAGCTGTTATCAGGCCATACAAAATATGACATTTTAGGTCATAGTAAGTTTTTGATATATTACTACCATACTAAGTTATTTATGTTTTCTTATTTTCATGACATGTGGTCTAATGAATTCATCCAAACTGCTAAATTAGCCAGTTAGCGCAAGCTTGCAAAAACACCAAATGTATTCTAGTTGTAGTGAGCTACTACAGTCTAGTTGAAATATAATAAGAAACAATCAAATTGCTATTACTGTAAAAATAGCATTGAGTGCACAGACATTACTATTTGTACAATTTCCATCTAAATGAACAAACTGAGGCCCAAGAAACAAATTGCGTCATAAAGTATTGGAAAATCATTGCATATTACAAATAAAATGGCATTCACTCTAAATTAAAATTCCGATCAAGCATCTCTTAAAAGTTTGTGAGGGCTCTCAGTTGTCCAGAGAATCTTCATCATAGTGAGGCGAATCATTGACTCACTTTCTGACCAGAAGAGCTAAGACGTTCACGTCCTCGACTTAATCAACCCAGTCCAGTCGATGATTCAGGCCCCACAAAGTCTCTTTATATGTATATGTGCCTTCTTGGTTGTCTGTGCCTATCTCTTACCATTGTTGGTATTGGTATTGTTAATGTATGTACGTGTACGCGTAGATGTGTATGGCTTATGGTTCGTGATGCCATTTCGCAAACCATCTTGTATATTTCTTTTTTTTCTGGGTGTAATTGCACATCCCAAACTCGTGTATAGGCATATATGACAGTATTCTGCCTCCACTTGTAAGCCACGGTGCTTTTTTCTTTGTACTCAATGTACTTTTTGTGCAAACTGTGAAATTATTATTTTTTTTTTAAATCTCATCTCCCTGGCTTTTCCGCGTAGTTTTCAAAAATAAAAGCGTTATCTTAATATAATGTATATGGCATGAACATCAAATTAAGTGCATTCCAGGAAGACCATTTTAACAAGGTTTGTTTATTGTTTATTATTTTAAGACATTCCATTTTATTGATTACAAGTTGCAAAACCTCAGAAATACTAAGTTGTTTTTTTAAAGACAACATTTGCTCTGTTTCATGGAAATAATGTTGTAAACTTAAATGTCACCCTCTATCATACTGGGCAGGATGCTCTCATCAAACTTCACATCTACTTTAATCTTCTTGCCTACAAGCAGACGCATTTTCTCTGGGGAGATTCCTTTAGGTTCTCCCACTTTGACTGCAAACATGTCAAGACTCAGCACAGTGCCCTCGGTAATGTCCATCTTGGCGATTACTGACTTCCCAAGCTGAAATAAATAAGGTACATTTTTCGTTACATTCAACTCTGTCCTTGTTGATTTTTGTGAATGCTTTTCGAATGACACTAACCTTGTCATGACAGTTTTTCTCACACGGTAGGAGCTGCTTGATGGGACATCCCATAGCAGTCTCGACCAACCGGATTGCCCGGACAAGCTCTGCCAGCTCAGATGGCTGTAGGGAAGCCTCGTGATCATTTCCTTTCCAGGTCTTGTCCAGTGTCACGTGACGTTCCACCACTTTGGCCCCCATTGCCACAGCAGCCACTGAAATGTAAATTCCCTGTTCATGTCCCGAATATCCAATGGGAATGTCTGGAAATTCTTTCTGGAATTCCTTCAATACAGAAAATGCAAAGTCTTGTTTTAGTTGTGTGACAAATATAGCAGAATGAGGGACATAGTATAGTGTATGTTTATTATTATTTTGTTTGGGACAGTGCATGTTAATGAACACAGATTTAAACATGAATAATCATTCATTAGGTATTCTTTGTGTTTGTTTGCAGTTTTGACACGTCGTTCCTTACCGATATCAAACTCAAATGGACATCTTTTGGGTCCAGTGGATAGGCACTGGTGCACTGCAGGATGGTGAAGTTCTGGTTGTGCTGCATCATCAGCTGATAAACTTCACGCATTGTCTCCATGGACTGCATCCCACTAGAAATCACCATAGGACGTCCTGTATGGCACATATAATCACATTATTACTGTGATTTGGACACCTTCCAACAATAGTAGATGAACAGGGTGGTGTGCCAAGACCTTGGCAATTACATATAAATATTACCTTTGTCAGTTGAACAATTTACACCATTTGTGACATTAATTCAGAGTTATACTAAATACAAGCATTGAATGTATTCTGTCATATTGAGATTATGATTTGTGTTTTCAGTGAAGTCAAAGCAACATACAGAGTATATTCTGATTCTGATACATATTTGCTTTGACTAAAAACTAGAAGGTCCATCCAATTTATTTTGATTACCTACTGCAAAAATAGCCTTATCCGTGTCAAGCGAGTGTCGAGTATCAGTGTAGTGAGTAGGTTTGTGTTTACGAGCCCAGTTGTATTTGCTCTAGTGGCAGAGCATATTTGGCTGCAATTGTGACAGTGGAGGTCCGGGTACCAAGTTTATTTTTTCGTTTGCACGTTATAGAATGAAAGTCTTCTTGTATCCTTAGTTTTCTCGAATTTCACATTAAAAACCAAAAGAAATTAAGTTACCCACAAACAAATAAAACAATATAACAAAATTGAATCAGGCTTTGTCTATCATCTAAAATGTCATTTTTCGATTTATGCATCATATACAAAATTCCAAATTCGAGCCATTTTGACTGATTTCGTTTCATTACAGAAAATGAAAAATGTTTTGTTTTGGTGGATTTGTTCTGGTTTTTAGTTTGAAATTCAAGAAAACAAATGATACAAGAACACACATGCAAACGAAAAAAGGAATTGGTAGATGGACCCGACCAGTCTAGCAGTGCTGTGGTATTTGCATTCTGTATTTTTCCACAGTTAGGTAAAGCTGCCCACTACTCTACAATAAACAAATTAAATGCTTAGAAAAATTCTAATTTAGAGCATGTATTAAACTAAGTTCTGCCAAAGGGGATTCAGACTGTTTAAATTTTGCTGCAATCAATTGCACACTGGAATCATTTTTATAATAATAATAATAATGGCTTACATTTTTAATGCTTTACAAGCCTGTATCACAAGTTCCTCAAAGCGCTTCACTGTGATCATTATTCATTCACTCCATTATACCCCTTTTAAGTCTGACAATGATGTGTTTTTGTGTCGTGAACCTAGGACTAGTAAAACTAGTTCTCTTACCTCTTTTTGCTGTGTTCTCCAATAATGAAAGATTATTAGCGTCACAAGAGGCAACTTTGATGAAAGGTACATCCAGCTCATGAAGGAACTCTGCAGCTGACTGTTGACAGGTTAAAAATACATGAAAAATATGATGCAGGTTAGAATAAGCCAAAATAGATATTTTACCTCGTCCATTGCTGAGGCAGTGAGAAAAATGCCAATCTCTTGGGCAAATTTTTTCAGTTCCCTGTATTGATCATGGCTGAACTCAAGATGACGTTTGTGTTCTCCATACGTTGGCCCCCAGGAGTGTTTGGAATTGTAGGCCCGCTCCAAAGCATACTTACTAAATTTACTCTCCAACTCACTTTTCTGAAACTTGGCACAGTCAGCTCCACAATCCTGGGATAAAATATTTGATGTGAAAACCAAAATAAAATGGGACCAAAGAAGAAAAAATTGCCTACAAACTTAACCATACAGTAGTTTACCTTCGCCATTTTGATCATTTTCTTGGCAATCTCAATGTCTCCTTGATGGTTTTGTCCAATTTCAGCAATAATGAAGCATGGATGGGAGACCCCAATCATTCTACCAGGACACAATTCGAACTGCAAAGGCATTTTGGAAAAGAGGAGTAAATGATATCAAGATAATGCTCAGATGTAATGCTGCGATGAGGTTGACAAGATATCGGTTTTGAAACCGACTTGGCAATGCTTTATATTACAACAGAAATGATGTCCCTCCCCCAAACAGGGTGTTGCACGAAGTCTGTTCTGCAGACAGGTCAAACAGGATGTCTGTTCTGTGGATTGTATCTAGTGAAGACTTGTAGCACTCATTATTGTATTACCACAAAGTTTGTTTGTATGTGTATTTGAGCAGTTAACATTTTTCAGCTCAAAGTTAATCAAATTTAACTTATTTATAATTAAGAGGAAAATGGCATGTGCAGACACACACTTTAGAGCTGTCAAGTCTAGTCAAGTTGTGTCTAGTCAAGTGAAGAACAAGGTACACTCTAAGAAATTTCCGTTAAATGACTGGAGATTTTCTAGTATATTCTGAAGTAATTGTACTTAACGGTGCTGTCTGACAAGTCTTCATCATTTCCGTAAATAAACTGAATGTATTTATTTTAAGGAATTAAACTGTCATTGAAAAAGGAGAGCAGCAACTTCTGTGGTGAGTAAAAACTACATTCATTTGGATTTATCTGTTGTTATTCCTATTTAGTCTCTGGACTGAAGTGTAAGATCTACACATTTATTCCATTATTATTTCTTTGTTTTCCACCAGAACACTTTTGTTGAATCCCTCGCCACAGCAGGTGCGTCATTACATCATGTACTGACATGTCATTTCAAATGTTCAGATGCGGACCGTCTAACATCAGAGCCATTGTCTCCAGCTCCACATCCACAGATCCCGCTCAGTGAAAGTATTTATTATCATTTATTAAATGTTTTGATGTGTTGTTAATATTCCCATTTGTCCTTTCAGAAAGTCTTCAGATCTGGACAAACAGAGGACTTCAACATCGTCACATTCTGGATCTTCAGTTCAATCAGGACTGAAATATAAACTGTAGTTAATCTAAAAAGGTAACATGAAATGTATATACTTTACTAACAAATACTAAACTTGAAAGATTGTATTTTATATTTAAAGATGTGCTTCTTCTGTGATGTTGAGGATGCTTTGTGCTGGACTCATTTGTGCTGTAAATAAATGTTTTACTTTGAAAAACATGTCTGAGCTTGTCTTGGTCTAACAAATACTGACTAATGAGAAATTAAGGACATTTCCGTCATTTAGAATACAGAAAAACGTTTTTTTGTTTTCCCTTGAAGGATTTTACGGACATTGTTGAATTTACATTTCATCAATTTAACAGGACTCTCTACACCAAAAACTGACAATTTCATGGTAATTTTTTGCCAGCACTTTTGTGTTCTGTTATTTTACGGATTATTTTCTTACAGTGTAGGTAGAGCAGGTGGTGGTCAAGGATTTTTTTTTCTAGTATAAATGAGTGAATTCAGACAGCATAAGAAAATGGCCTTGTGCTTCTAATCTAAAAAGGGTATGCCAATGCAATTAGTGCTAAATCTTTGCTGGAGGGGTGTAGTATGCATTGAAATAATCAATCAATCAACCTTTATTTGTATAGCGCTTTACAACAGCAACTGCTGAACCAAAGTGCTTTCCATTAGTGCATGTTACGACCCATGAGGTGGGCGCACATATTTAGCGAGACACGGGAGACAAAGAATAACGGCTTGTTTATACTCCCCCGTTCTCCGCGTGTGTCTGCGTTTAATGCACCTGGCAGCCAATCAGAGGGCTTGCAGGAGCAGCGGATACGCACATGTGTCGCGAACGTGCACCTCCTCCAAAATGTGACTCCGCGTCAAATGCAGGAGCTGTGATTGGTTGAGCCATGCGTTCCACCAGGAAACAGATAACAAACAGCTTCAATCTCCCATTTCCAAGTGATTTTCCATCAATATATTGCTCTCCTGTTTTAGTGCTTTTGTGTTGTAACTTTTTATGTTAACAATATAAATGAATATAAAATACATTGCAACACGAACGCAGGGGAGAAATGCGGAAGTTCAAACGATTTGGGCTGGCGTCTTGACAGCAGCTAGACGGTGGGCGTGGCCAGCCGCGGGAGTATAATCTGGCCTTTAGGTTGCAACTTTGCGTTTACTCAAAAAGGGTTTGTTAGATTTGCTCGTTCTTCTTTCTTGGAAAAAAAACACAAAACACAGCAACTAAAACAGTTTAAATTTGACCCTTAATCCACCCGTGCTCAAAAAAACCTAGAGGATTATGGTCCATAAAAACAAGCACGGGCGCACTGGAATCACCCATAGACTTCAACGTACTCCAGACCTAGGTCCAACGCCAATGCCTCATTTTCAATGGTGGCATATCACTTCTGATGCTTGACAAATTTCTTTGAACGAAACCGGATGCTCCACGTCATCATCACCGGCTTGCAAAAGGACAGCTCCCCAGCCAGAGCCACACGCGTCAATAGCCAACTTGAACGGCACATCAAAACGAGGTGTAGACAAAACAGGAGCATTTAAAGGAAACAGTAACACGAAAAAAAAAGGTGTATCTTACAAAAACTAACCCCTGGGACACACCAGAGGCGTAAAAACACGTTGCTGCACCCCTCTCTGCGTACTTTTCAAGCGTTTTTACTAAAGCCTGGTTTATGGTCGTGCGGCCGGCCACGCCCACCAAATTGCCATACGGCTGGAGGGGGGCTGAACCGTTCGGGCTTCTACGTTGCTCCTCTACGTTCACATTGAAATGAATCTTCTTTTTGAATTTTTTTAATAACATAAAAAGTGAACACACAAAAGTACTAAATCAGGGAAACAAAGTATCACTGGCAAATAAATTGGACCATGCAGAACGAAGGAGTTTGTTATCTGTTGTGCATGGGTCAACCAATCACAGAGCAGCAGTGTCCGGCACGTTGCCGTATAGTGACATTTGGGAGGAAGTGCACGTCTCCGTTTTTACTCCGAATCTAGCCCCCACGAGCTCACTGATTGGCTGCCAGGTACGGTCTACGGTGAGGGGAGGAGTCGACGGACTACCATAAACCAGCCTTTAGCTCCCAATGTGGTGGACTGGAAGTGGCCACACTTACCGCACAGAACACACGCGAAGAGCTGCGCGCCAAACGCACGCACAGAATCAAAGTAGGATCAATCCTATTTCTCAACACATGCGTCAAGCATTGTCTGCGCACATATTTAGAGAGACACGGGAAACAAAGAATAAGGTTCTTTGTAGGCAAAAGTTCTTCAGTCTTCATCTGTACTCTGTAGTTGAAGTGTAGGACGTTTCGATCTTAGTCCAAACATCCTACACTTCAACTACAGAGTACAGATGAAGACTGAAGAACTTTTGCCTACGAGGGACAACTCCTGTATGACTGAGAACCTACACAAAAGAATTAGGTTGTAACTTTGCTTTTATTCAAAAAGGGTTTGTTAGATTTGCTTGTTCTTCTTTCTTGAAAAAACAGCAACTAAAACAGTTCAAAGTTAACCCTTAATCCATCTGTGCCCCCAAAAAAAAGAAAGGAGTGTAACAATAATTTGAAAAATTAACAAATGAAAGGTGGGCTTCACAGGACAGCCAAAAATACCAAAAAGCTGCAGTACTGGGTCCACCCTATACAGGGCCGTAGAAGCTAGTACCACACTGGACAAAAAGTGCTAAAAACAGGACACAGCATGCAGGCATGGCACTACTGTCTGACAGGAGCCTGGTTCATCTGGTTCATCTGGTTCATCTTCACTCAGCCTGACTTATTGACAGTGTTGGGCAAGTTACTTTAAAATTGTAATATATTCTATATTACTAGTTACAGCTTTAAAAATATTACAGTTGCAAAAATGTAACTGAGTTACATAACTTTGAGTTACTTTTGGCCAAATATTAACTGACAATAGTGATAATAATGCCAGAGAGCATATTACACGCTTGGTTAATAGTGGGGGAAAAAAATATTTAGTTCTCCTACTTAAAAAGCTGAGAGAGGCCTGTAATTTTCATCATATCACCTCAACTATGAGAGACAAAATGTGAAAAAAAAAATCCAGAAAATCCCATTGTCTGATTTTTAAAGATTTTTTTTCAAATGATGGTGGAAAATAAGTATTTGGTCAATAACAAAAAGTTCATCTCAATACTTTGTTATATACCCTTTTTTGGCAATGACAGAGGTCAAACATTTTCTTTAAGTCTTCACAAGGCTTTCACACACTGTTGCTGGTATTTTGGCCATTCCTCCATGCAGATCTCCTCTTATCTAGAGCAGTGATGTCGCTGGGCAACACAGACTTTCAACTCCCTCCAAAGATTTTCTATGGGGTTGAGATCTGGGGACTGGCTAGGCCTCTCCAGGACCTTGAAATGCTTCTTAGGAAGCCACTCCTTCGTTGCCCGAGTGGTGTGTTTAGGATTATTGTCATGCTGAAAGACCCAGACACGTTTCATCTTCAATGGTAAGCTCCTGCTCGAGTCCTGCATGGACTTCATTTGATAGTTGTCCATGACTTGGTAAAAGTACATTGTTTCTGCTCGTTGCTTCCTGATCAGTCCATATTTCAAACGTGTTTCAGCAGCTCGTTAGATGTAAACAAAAGAGTCATTTCTACTCTGTAAACTTGCGTCCATGTGGTCCGCCCCCCTTTGATTGACATACGGCTTTTGCGCTGCTTCCAGAGTTACTTTTAATGTGTGTGGGTTGGATCGGGTCAGGTTGGCAAATTGAGACCCAGTTTTTTGGGTCGGGCGGATCGGGTCTGATTTTCTTCGGGTTGGTTTGGGGGCGGGTCAGAAAAAAAGCCGACCCACCATACCCACGCAGGTATGGTGTTGTTTGGATGCAACTCGCCTCCAAACACGGCAAGTTGAGTTTTTACCAAAAAGTTCTATTTTGGTTTCATCTGACCATATGACATTTTCCCAATCCTCTTCTGGATCATCCAAATGTTCTCTAGCGAACTTCAGATGGGCCTGGAGATGTACTAGCTTAAGCAGGGGGACATATCTGGCACTGTAGGATTTGAGTCCCTGGTGGCGTAGTGTGTTACTGATGGTAGCCTTTGTTACTTTGGTCCTAGCTCTCTGCAGGTCATTCAC
>OMNZ01111706.1:2243-14208 GCA_900303255.1 Lesueurigobius sanzi
ACATAACCCTATTTAAATAGGGGAAACTTGGAAGAGATTTGTGGCTTCTAAATTCACCGAAATTTGGCGCCATGGGACTATACTGTAGAGGCAAAATGTCTTTGGTCGTCTTACGGGACTGAAGGCACGCACAAAGACCAGACAGCCACGCATCGCCTCATCTAAGCCCAGGTTAGAACATATGTATGCATGTAAAAGCGCTGAACTATTCCTTTAAGAAAAGGGATGCTTCGAAATGGTTCTGTAATGTGTATTGAAATTGTATTAAAATAGTATTGGAGTATTCCTTTCAAATAAATCCTCATAATTGTGTAATTGAGAGTAAACGGTATGAGTTTCAGAGTATTTTACCTCTTTGAAACACAATGTTGCTATATAAATAGTACATAAACTTGCCTAAGATTGTATTTTGACTTTTTAGGAGAGGTTTTTTGATCAGTTTCTAAATAATGGGCAGCATGCTCGACGTTGGAGGGACTTAGAGTAAAAATGAAAGGTCCATGATGCCACTGCTATGAATACATTTGAGGACGAATAATTGTCTGTGAATGTCAATTGGTCAATCCTGTAACTAAACACAATTACGTTGTAGTTACTCCGTCAAAGACACAGAGTAGCTGGGATCCATGACGTCACGATCATGGATGAGCATTCTGGGAAAATATTGAATGAGTTACAAAATGGGCACGGTCCATAACGACAACCACATGACTGCAGACACGACATGAACCCTGCTAATATGACTGAATCTATTTTGTTTGCAGAGGACGCTGTATAACTTGTGACCATTCAAACTGTGCTTTTTATGCATTGTTTGCAATTAATCTGTCAACCCAAGTGTCAAAGCCAAAGAAAATGGAATTTATTTATTACAAACTGTGTGTATGTTACAAGTGTGCATCAGTAATGTTCATGTTCATGTAGGAAAAGCTCCATTCTGCCGCACTGCTGTTCCACATAACACCGTGAGTAGCTGACATGAAATGAACCTAATTTTAGCACTTTAGCTCTCATTTTCACAAAAACATAATATTAACATTTTTAGTTCAAACAAGAGATGAAGCACATTGAATCCAAACCTACCATTACGCCACATGCGTCAGCGCGTAGCTTGTGTCAGGCTGAGTAAAGTCGACACCAAACCAGGGGAACATTTTTGAGCAAAATTCCTCCACAGAAAGGCTGCACGTCCCTGCTATCTTTTAAACTGAAGTCAAATGTTTAATTGTCCAACAAAAGTATATCATGCATGGCAGGCTTAAGAGGTACAATGAGCGGGCTCCAGTGAGATGAAAACATTGTGAGGGGAAGTGGAAAGTAGAATGTGATTAATTTTAGCCGTTGGACTGCAGATGCTCCAAGTTATTTTTGATAAGATTACATCAACATGTTACTGGCTTGATGTGTCAGACCGGATCCTTGTCCCACTTTAAGAAGGCTATTTGGCAGCCGTGAGGATCCTAAGCATTCGTTTGTTTGGTTTGTGTCACCACTAGATCCCGAGAACCCAGACTGCTGTAGTCATGCACTGTAGGATATCTAAACAAATTAATAATTGAAATGTTTTCTGAAAGTCTGTATCCTCGCAATACACAACCCCCCTTTTTCTCCAAGCATAAACTAACTAACCAAATTCACTCCATGAGCAAAACACCGCGATATTGACAGGGATCCCGAGAATAACAAAACAACAGTGCACTCGGGCTTTTGTTTACTTGTTTGGACAAGAAGAGGAGTCATGCAGCATCAGAATCAGCTCAGCGCAAAGACGAAAATCCATTCTGCATTAAGAGCAACTGCTGCATTCGAAATAAAGTAATGGCGACTTTAGCTTCCAACAAGGTCAGGAAATTCTAATTGCAATATGTGAGCGGCTTCAACCGTGCGGCGAGATCAAAGGGATTTATTCGACTTTGGTATAGCATTCCCTCTGTATGAAGGGTATGTTTAATATTGTAATCGTATGAATCGGAACATACACACTGAGAAATAGCTAACGAACCAGTGCATGCTCCCTCTGATGTTTGTAGTTAATTATATACAGCAGGTATTAGAGGGAATCTCTGACTATTGATTCAATTACGATTCAGAAACTCACAACTGTGTTCGACTACAATGCATGCCTCATGTGAGCTTGGAACGACTGTAAACCATTGATTTCATTCAATTTATTCTCCACATTGTACTATGAACATTATTCATTTAAATACCACCATTACATGTAGAAATGAATTAGAATGATCTTTTTATTGATCACATTATTGATCCATTTTAGTCATCACACTTCAGTCAATAGAAGTCCTAATTCACGAATCATACTGTGGGAAAAATGGACCGCACAACTCTTTGGGGGGTTCGAGTGGTTGCTCTTCTCTTCCAGCAAAGAGATTGTGGGTTTGATCCACGCCTCTTTCTTTGAAGGCGGAGTCCAGGTGGAACAGGTAACTTTAAATTTCTCATTGTGTCGGTTTCTCTGTGTCGAACCCTGCTAGACCGGACACAGGACATCCCGCCTTAGGCCCAAAGTGGTAGTTCCTTGCATTGTTCAATGTCCAGAAGATAAATGAACAGATGACTTCACTTTCTCACAATAAATTTAGATGGTATTCAGTAAGATAGCATGATCTCTGAATATATTAGTGAATGTGTGTGTCCTGCTGCTGCAAACCAAATTGCCCATCAGGGATAATGAAGACTATTTGAACCTATACCTATTATTACTATAATCATCATTTTAACAGAGACTGATTCTACACACCGGGGCACGATCATGTGACACATTTTTCAGTCAAGAACATGGCTCCGAGGAAGAGGCTTGAAACATCAGCTTTTCAATCCAACTGTCTCAATTGATCAGGCTTCGCAATGCTAATTCACCTGGATAGTTGGTTCCTGTTTCTGACAACTTGAAAAAACAAACACAGAATCAGGACCAAAGCAAGGCTAAAATGGGACTAAATTACAGAAATCCTCACTCGGGATGGGAATCGAGAAGCGGGTCGGCAAGTAGACTCGGTTCTGATTGAGCAAAGCATCGGAACCGTATGTCTCCTTCATTATCCATCCCTCTTATCCCCCCCCTCCTTCTTGGATGCCATAGTGCGGAGCTAGACGCATGTGAGCGTAATGACGTAGTTCTCAGAGTTGAGCGTGACAGTGCGTCGAAGAAAGCAGCAAAAATGGAGAGGAAGAAGCGTCTGAAATGTGGCTTTATTTTACAAAACAAGTGGTGAAACAAAGGTGGTAATGCCATGTGTTCGATCGGCTTTTGTACAAATGTTATCATTATATTTTAGAGGATGCCAGGACTGAGTGCCCTCGCTCCCCGTCAGTTTGTTGCGTTATAAACCACAGTTACCAGGTTTATTATAATAAATCCTTGGATACTTATTTATAGTAGTATTAATACATCATTTTATTTTTTTGGCATGCTTTTTATACCAGCAAGAGCCACAATATTTTGGTGAACTTTTTCTTGAAAAATAAAGTACTTTCTGTTTTTGAGTACAATGGGGGAAAAAAATATTTAGTCAGCCACAATTGTGCAAGTTCTCCCACTTAAAAAGCTGAGAGAGGCCTGTCATTTTCATCATAGATACACCTCAACTATGAGAGACAAAATGTGAAAAAAAATCCAGAAAATCCCATTGTCTGATTTTTAAGGATTTTTTTGCAAATTATGGTGGAAAATAAGTATTTGGTCAATAATGGTTCATCTCAATACTTTATTATATACCCTTTTTTGGCAATGACAGAGGTCAAACGTTTTCTGTAAGTCTTCACAAGGTTTTCACACACTGTTGCTGGTATTTTGGCCCAGTGAGGTTGTGGACAGGTGTTAATGTGTTAATAATGAGTTCAAACCGGTGCCATTAATACAGGTAACGAGTGGAGGACAGAGGAGCCTCTTAAAGAAGAAGCTACAGGTCTGTGAGAGCCAGAAATCTTGCTTGTTTGTAGGTGACCAAATACTAATTTTCCACCATATTTGCAAATAAATTCTTTAAAAATCATGTGATTTTCTGGATTTTTTTTTCTCATTTTGTCTCTCATAGTTGAGGTCTACCTGTGATGAAAATGACAGGTCTCTCTCATCTTTTTAAGTAGGAGAACTTGCACAATTGTGGCTGTAAGTGCCACTGACAAAAATAAACTTGTACTTTTCTCTTTGTTCTCTGTGTTGCAGTGGTGTTGATGACCACATGAATTTTAGTGAATCAGAAACATGAAGTCACTTGTTATTGATGGAAATGTATTCAACTTTACTCATCCTGGTGTCCCTTTCAGAGCACAGTGATAGAAATCTGAAACTATTTAGCAACAAATTCAAAACAGATTTTTGCTAATGAACTCACTTCATAGGCTTCATCTTCATCTTTTTCCACAACACACAAACAAATCAGGTGTTGATAATTCCCATCCCTAATCCTCGCTAAAACTGAACTTTTGAAAACCTTGTCTTTTTGTTTTCGACTGTGTTAGCAAAATATGTGTAGATCTGAGATAGAAGATCTGATTTTTGCCATATTGCAATAACAAACATATTTGGTTTTGTCGAAATGGCAAAGAAAATGCAAGTCTTCTCTTTATTTTTTATTATTAAATATTATTATTATTTTTCTCTTAGATTGATAATTTATGTTTGGCTACAATTTTGAGTTTGAGTGTCGCCCAAACTTCAGCCTAACCCCTTCGGTCACCAATGAGTGTGTATATTTATGAAAACAGCATGTTCACTCGTTGACATAAGCTAACAGACATTACTTTAGTAATATTGTCTGACCGAATAAACAAATTACTACTACCGCCACTGCAATAGTTTGACGATATCGTGCGGAGCCGTAGAACCGACCAGACCTAATTGCGAAGTTAAACAAACCTAAACGCTCAATCTCAAACAGGACAGTACCTTTTCCAGACATGGTGAACAAATAGCTATGCTCATGCCTGCCCATCTCATTCTGGGGGGTCTATTGACTCAGGATAATCATTCATAGCAGTAAATACATGGCGTTTACTTTGCGGCGCAAGTCAACACATGCGGCCGCGGACAGCAGCTGCATTGAAACGCCGTCTCTCACCTTCTGCCGCAATCCTCTCAATTATCGCCCATCATGAACTCAACGACGGCAACTCACGGACGCGCGCACTTTCGCAAAGAACAGACATCGGGACGCTAACTTGATATTTTTCTTTCCCTCAGACAACACATCTGTCACCACTTGCTAAATTCTTTATTGCGGCAGTACAAATCTGGTTTTACAAATTCATATGCTACATTCACTGCTGTGTGTGTGTCATGCATAATACATTCACACGCCGGCGTCTAATAATAGTCCCTGACAATTTTTGCACACCTTTAGAAAGAGGACAAAATACATTTCTTTTCTGAACTAAAAAAAATCCACCGCAAACTAACTCGACTACTGTGTTTGTTGAAGTAACAAATGAGGCTGCACCATTTTGGGGAAGATGTCCAAAAAATGTCCCTGCTGAACTAATTCAATAATTCATGCTGTTTGTAGAGGTTTAAAGAACGTGGTTTGCAGGCTTTAAACAGATGAAGATGCATGGAGACAATATATTTCATGGTTTTGATTATCTGATACCTCATTACAGGCTTTGCAATTTGCTGACTGCAACCACTCACAATGATTGATGGTTGAATTGGCATCAACTGTGCAGCCCTACCATAGATTAAGATTGCATCATTGTTTAAACTACTTTCATAGCATTATCACACATTAGTTAGGCAAATTTAAAATCGGGATTGCCCATAATGCTCGCAGATAAATCATCCTTTATTGTTGTAATTGACAAGATAAATGGCATTGCATTGGGAGACCGAGGAACCGGAGGAGCCCTAACGGATGGCAGCAGGTTTACAGAGGGTTCAGGAAGAATTCTTTCTGTTCTATTTATTCCTGACATTAGGTTGATATCTAATAATAGAAGAGAAAGACGAAAAAACGTTCAACAGTTTACCAGCATTGTGCACTCTTATAGATGATGTCCCTTTGAATGGAAACATATATTATACAGTGTGTGAATATTGTTTCAGTGATTAAACCAGTTTTTCATGTTTTTATTATATTATTGTATGGCAGGGGTAGGCAACACCAGGCCTGTGTGTCAAATCTGGCCCTCCATCAGAGGTTACTGGCCCCCCAAAAACATTTTCAGGAATATTATGCATAGTACAGAATGCAGGTACTATGCCTATGATAATATTAAGGCGAGAATAATAATTGAGTGATGAGACTTTTGCTGTGTATAATATGAGGAAAAAACATACAGAAGTTAGGCCAAAATCTAAATAAGGGATAAAGCCAGGTTTAAATACATGTTTTTTTTTTTTTTTTTTAGAGGGGATTATAGATATTTTGTCTAGTTCTTGAATGACAGATATTAGTGAATAAATCTATCTAAATTTAATTTGGCTTTGTTTTTCAGGGTTCAAAACTCGCTAGGAATAAAATATTGAAAGAATCCCTTTGACAAATCTTTTTTTTTCCATTTTCTGTTCATGTTTTGTTCAATAAATAAAAACAATAATAATAATACAACTTCAGAATACAGTTACTTTCAAGACTGTAAAGTTTGGAGTGTGTTGGAGCTACTAAATTGGAGATGTCATCGCCACAATGTGAGAAAAATCCTTTTTGAGAAAATGGTCATTGAAGTTCCAATGTGTCCAATATATGGAGAAATGTTGATTTGGCGCTACAATTACTTTCCTTATTGTAAAGATTAGGCCATCCATTCGTTTCCAGGTGAACGTTTGTATTTTGAGAGAACAAATTGACTGAAAACATGAAAATTGGAAAGAAATGAGTTTTGCATGCTGTGTCTCCCCTTAAACACTAGTTTCTCAAAGTGGTGCTTGAGTTTGGGCCATCATCACAATGTTCAACTTGACTACCCCTGTTGTAGGGTGCTGTTGTGCCTACGACTGTGTGGAGTAATCGTGTAGAACTTTACCAATAGATAGAAAAAAGACACAAGTAACAGAAAGCGGCCTGACAGCATTCGAAACCCATCATAATATGCATTGCCATACATGGATAAAGCACATTTTCTTGTTGAGGTGTAGGTCACTGTGTGTCTCAGCAGTCTATCAGCAGATCAGTATCACCTCCATCTCCTCATCGTCCCAATCAGCTATCAGCCATCAGATCAAAACAAGGCAATTATGTGGCTCTGATAATGTGACAGGCTCATTCTCACTTCTTCATGTCACTGCAGCCTCTCCGCCACTGTCACTTCTGAGTGCTATATTTTGCCTAGATCCAGAACACTGAAATAAAACGACTAGTTATACAAATCAGGACAGTTCCTTGCTCTCAACCGCGGGAGAACGTCTGGTGTAGGCGGAATGAGGAATGATGGCAAGTAAAAACAAAATGATAAAGCTGCATGGTTGATGATACGTATGCACACTAGGGATCTGAAATAAAACATGAGTAAACAAAACTTCTATCAGGCCAGAAATACTAATGTTTTCAACTATTAAAACAGCGACAACAAAAGTGTGTTTTAAGCCATTTTAAACTGAAGGAAAATTCTGATGCAAAGTAAGATGTGACCAATGGCTTTGTAGTGCTTTTGATGTGTTGATATAATACTTTTTTCTTCTATTCACCCTGGGGTTACTTGTATAGGCATAAAAAATGGATTCAACAATCAAAGAAGAAAGGCAGTGATTTCTCGAAACTTCTATCGCGAAATCTCACATAAAATCAAAAAGTGCGGCCGCTTCAATTAAGTTTGCCACTTAGGTTGTGTTAATTGGGAGTGGCTTTCATAATATGTGCTGACCGAGCTGCACACTTTGGTCTATGTGCCGCAGCAAACCAACCACTGTCATATATAAACCCGTGGTCCACCTTTGCTCTGCTGATAACCATTAAGTTTTACAGCCTTCAAACTCGAGGTAATACCCTTCATAAAATCCAGTAGGTTCCGGCATTAGGAAGCTGCTGGAGCTGCCATCATTTTTAACGAACAAGTAACACTGACAGATAGAAGCAGATTGGTGTGGGATGGAACTGGAATGGACAGAGAATATTGAGGATGATACATTTTCTTTTTCACGAAAAAAAAAAAAGAAATATTTGTATGGCAAGATCTGGGCAGCACTTGACAAACGAATGTGGAAGAAACATCATTGGAATAGGGGTTTGCCACTGCACGGCCAATCAGGATTTAGATGAGGGCGTTATATTCCAAAATGCTGATTTGATTTGCCACTTGGCCATTTTTTGAAGTCCATCACACACAATTAAGCTGTTGACAATGTTTAACCGGATCTGGCCAGCGCTGGTTTAAGTCATTTCTCAGTTTATCTCATTCTTCTGGCAGAACACATTTTAACAAGGGTCCGGTGAGTACATCCCATTGTTATTGCCAGGTGAAAGTGTTTCTACTCTATTACCAATTATTTTCACCGTGTGTGGACATTGCAGAGCTCAGCAATATCGCATGAATCCTGTTGTACCACTTTGAGGTGGACCCTGTATAGATACAATCACAGCTATTTTTACGGTATTGGAGGAATCAATTTTAGCATCACACCCGCTACTATCAGTGTACCAATTGTTTGATCTCAAATTGCTGACTTTAATTTGAAGTAGGACGATAACTTCAAATTTCAGGAAGTAAACAGAACAGATTAGATTAAAAGTATATCATAAACAAGTCCAAGGAACGTCTGTTGTGCTTTGTCCCTGATCAAATAAAAAAAAATCTCATTTATATCTTGATGGTACATATGATTCCTCTATAAAATGTTGAACACATTTTTTTTTTACCCAATTAATGCAGCGTAGGCAAATATTCTTCAGTCTTCATCTGTACTCTGTGGTTGAAGTGTAGGACGTTTCGCTCTTTCTCCAAAAAGCTTCGTCAGCAAACGATGACTTGACACGTCATCTGCGCAACTACAGAGTACAGACGCCGACTGAAGAATCTTTGCCGACGATGGACCACTCCTGTACGACTGAGAACCTACACAGGCAGCACATGAAGTCCACCAGACGGACAAAAACATTAAAATGCGACGAACACCGAAGACGCACTCCCGGGTCCTGACTGATATCAATGCAGACGTACCCACGCAGCGATAAAGATAGTCCAAGGTTTACCCATACAACGCTAATGTCCTAAAGATTTCCAATGACTTGTAGGAATTAGCCAGTGCCAAGGTTGTGTCACTTTTTAATGGGTTTCCGTATATACCGAGTAGCCATTCCTTTCAGAACTGCCCACACCTTTGACAAAAACAGCAGCTAGACTAACATGTGCAAGGGCGACTTATAATTAGTGTACTCCATGACTCACTGCCGCGGCTTGAAAGAATCCTTTAAAAGACTGCGCTGCATGTTTTAATGATGGCTTCGGTTAGAGCTCCCATAATACCAAAAAATACTAACTTACTTACTAATGGAGGATACAGATAATATAAGCAAGAGAAGACACATCTTTCAATGGGTTTTCTGCATTAGGCCTGCTTTAAAACAAAAAAACAAACAAAAAACACAATGCTTTCCCCCCAGTATTGAACCGACTGAGCCTATTGGACGACTGTTACATGATATACTCAAAAGGACGTTGCACAAGGCGGGTTACCATGGCATTTGGATGTGCATTTTCCTCTTTCATCCCCGACAGATAATGGGCTAGGTCAAGCTCTCCCCCGTGCCTTTCTCCTCCCCTGTCCAAACGTGACTGAGCGCCGGGTCGCTTTAACCTCCTCGATTCTCCCACTCACGACATCTCCGCGCGCACAGACCACCGTCAACACACACCTCTGTGGAAACCGAGCTACAGCGCGCGCACACCGCTCCGCCAGATGGAGGAGATAGGCGCTATATGAGATACTAGCCTGGACAGGAGGTGACAAAATGTATGGTGTTATAGATAGCAACGGAAAGACAATTCTGCTACTTTTGGCTATATTTGTCCAGAGCTTTTTCATTGTCTTGGTTTTCGCGCTGCTTCGACGCGGAAGGCAATCATAGGATAATACAGTATGTAGCAGTGGTTCTCAACCTCTAGTATGTGCACCACTGGAGTTACTTGGGCTTCATCAGATATTACTATGCTTTACAGATTGTACGTGTTTTAGTGATGCATTTAAATTGGTCCCTTGGTCTCGGCCTGGTGGCACTTGGAAGGTCGGACGTTGTATGAGGTGGTACATGGTGTGAACAGTTTGAGAACCACTGATGTAGGAAATTCACATTGTCGAGTAGTGTTCAGGGACTCCAATGGATAACTCATCTGTTTAGTATTGATAGAATGAGCCATTTTCAGTATGTGTCAGCAACAACTTAAACACAGAATGAACACCTATAGATGCTTTCAAAAAAGTTAGAAATTAGGATCTTCTAGCAAACTAGTTCAAGGGTAAATCCAGAGAGCTACAATGACAACATTTTGACTTGGGTAAACAACATGCCCTGGTACAATATAAATGGTATAAAAATCCAACATCCACACAACGAAAAGTATATTATTTCTCGCCAACAGATTGACAAACCAAAATCCTCAGCAGAATCCTCACCTCTTTGGCAGAGGTAAGAATTAATAGACTATGGAAACAGGCTGATGCGAAATCTCCTCAAGAGAGAACTGGCCCCATAAAATCTGACTTCCATTAACTTTTATTATTTCTTAATTTAACAAGACTTCGAGACAGGAAGAAACGGAATCAACTTTGTCTACTAGTGGCATATCCCAGCAGCAGCGGTGAAACTATGGACTTAGGCCAATGGCGAAAACCCCTCTGCTCCAACTCACTCAAGTGACATATTGTGACAAATGTTCCTGATCGGTTTCTGAGAGCTAAGGGGTGTCCCATTGTAAACTGTCAGGAGTGCAACGACTCTCCAGTGGACTGTTAGATAACCCTTTGGACATGCACTTTCAGGAAGCATGCAATTTAAAGGATGGCCGATTTAAGAAAGATACAGGAAGTCTGCCAATTTTTTCTTCTTTTTCACAGCACATTTCCTTACTATTTGCGCCCCATGTGTGTTCGTCAGAGCTGTAACAAGTCATTCCTCCATTGTGATATCAGTAAAGCCTCATCTTATCTTACAGCATCAAGAAACATACATTTTGGACATATATTGGGTGTAATGAGGCCAGCAGCAGCGTAAAATACATGACCCAGTTGTGCGCTCCATATAGGATTTCAATATTTATGATTAAGAAAAAAGCTTCAAAAGTACATCAAAATTCAAGGTGAAAGCGTAATTATCCTTTTGCTAGACTCACTTAGTCAGTGATTGTGATTAAACCTAGAACCTTATGGATGAAATGTGCTTGTTTAGATAGCAAAGCAGCTCCTCTCTGAGCTTGTGTAGGCAAAATAACTACTAGTCATATAAAGGTGGTTGTGCAATTAACCCAAATACTTACTATACAACACAACTTCTTGTTTCTAAAGTGGGGCGGCCATACTGAGCTTTGGAGTCTACTATCCCCATACACAGCCTGCTAGTTTGTATCAGAAATGCTTGAACATTGGCATTGTATTTTAAGTGCAGTGTCATTAGCAGATATGTTGGATTGCGGCCTTGTATGTGATTGGTTATCCGCCGTTCAGCACCTCTTTTGTTAAAGGCCTGTTATTTAAGTCATACAGCTGCACCATTGATCGAGGTGCACTGAGCTTTCTGTATTTAGAGATAAAGCGAGCCTTCGGCCTGTATGTTATTGAAATGGCAAGGAGGTTTATTTTGCAAAGGGGGGTTTTCTAATTAAAAGAGAATTGACTTTAAATCCTTCTCCTTTATGCTTTGGTCGATATTTGTCACAATATACTTTACTCGGAAACAAATCAATTGACCACATGCCTGTATCCAGCTCTTGTTTCCCCCATGTCTGTCACTGCCCCACAGCCGGCAGCAAGCCACAAAACCGGACCAAAGGAAAGCAATCCCCAGTGCGCACAGACAAC
>OMNZ01111716.1:0-12578 GCA_900303255.1 Lesueurigobius sanzi
AACAAGAAAATAATTACACATGTAAGTAAGTAAGTGTAGTTACACTTTAGATCAAAACACCTAAGTATTGGGTCGTTTCCCCTTGTTCCACATTGTTACTCTTTTTTGTTATTCTTTTCTGTTCCCTTTTGTTTCTTGTAGTTACAGGTAATAGCTTCTCACTTTAGATTACAGCCTGTGCTCACGTGTAGTTACACATTAGTTATGATGGCTTTTTTCACATTATTGTACACCTTTATTACACCTTGTTTTGTTACACCTTGTACATCTTGCGGGCTGTAATCTAAAGTGCTACCCAATTTCGCAATGTATTGTGAAAAATAACTTTTAGAAAGAGGTTTTGGGGGAAGAAAAGGAAACAAATTGGTGTCAGCGTAAAATCTGAAAAAGAGTTACTCACACGATGGAGACGATATCACCGCGTTGGACCTGGAAGTTCCTCACGCTCCATCGATTCAGCAGAACGACGTCGCTGTCCGAACCGTCCGGGTTCAGAAAGGGCTACAACACACACATTTGGTTAGAGAAATATGCCTTTTCTGTTAATTCCTCACTCAAAACACAGCTCCAACATGTGATAGGAACAAATAAACATACCCCCCGCCCCCCTCTCCATTTAAAAGCCCTTGTTTAGCACCAGACCAGCTGTGGATCAAACAGACAAAAATGTGCTCATTTAGTTTAGAAGCATCCCATAAATGTAAAATATGCAACAAAAAACAACTTCAAATGTTTGGCAAATGTGCTGGGTAGTCTTTATGGTGAGACACTGCATATGAATAGGAAAAAAAATACAGACATTTTAAACTTTTGATGTAGATTACTGAGGAAAAAAATGTTCTGCAAGTGTTCTGTCATTGTATGTTTTCGTGTAGAAATGGCAAATACTTTTGACCACCAAAAATAATAGAAGGGTAGAATCAGGTTTAATGTATGGTTTTATTATGCTGATATACAGTATTAGTTACAGAGATTTGCTCTGAAGGGATTCTGGATATTTTGAATAAATTATACTGTCAAAAGTATACTTTTCTGCCTTGTTTTTGGAGTTCAAAATGCAATAATCAGGCTAGGAATTAAATATTGAAAAATCCCTCTGAACAAACCTTCAAAATATGAGAAAAAAAACTAGAAACAAAGTGCTCGGGAAGTCAATACCACAAAAAATAGCTTTTTGTGGGGAGGTGCTCTTTGGTGTTGCGGGACATAAATTCAAGAGAAAAACAAAAAAATAAGGCACACCTCCCACAACTATTTATTCTGCTGGGCTAATACATATCAAAATCATTTAAAACAAATGGCTGGTTTTCTTCCACTCAAAAATCAGCGACTACGTCTCCTGTATTTGTAGGGGAGTAATTGGAAAACCAGGACTCAGAACATCTGGTGACCTGAAGAAGCGGCCGACTAAGGACACGCCTCATCACCCAAGAGATTTAAAAAAATAAAATAAATAAATAAGAATAACACAGAAAAGGACTAAAGTCACTTTCCTCATTTAATCAAGGTTGTAGAGTAGCCTTCAGATTATAGATACCAAGTTTCCCTCTGTAGTAATAGTTTCAGATGATCCCCTCCTCTGCTATGCTTCTGGATGTGTTCCAAACCCTCCACCCTGAGACATCAGGGTTACTGCCATGATTTTGAAAAAAATGTCCTGCCATAGGGTAATCAAAACTATTTTTCTCAATTGCTCGTTTATGTTCTGACAGCCTGTCTGTTTAAAAAACAAGACTGGGTCTGTTGGAGATACTAAAGTGGAGATATTGTCGCCACAATGTGATAAAAATGTCAAGAATGAATTCCATATTCTTCTTCGGAGAAACATCGGATCAGTACAATACATACTCCTTATTTATTTCCAGATAAAAGTACGTATGTACGTATGTAAACTGGGAGGAAAAAAATAGTTTTTCCAGCAGTGTCTCCCCTTTAGAGACAAAAAGTACAGATTTGAAAGTACAGCCGTAGAGATGGAAGTCGCAGTAGGACTCGCATTAGTCTTCACAGTAACAGTATTTGTGTTAGAGGATTAATCCCCTTCACTTTTATTATAATAAACTCAAAAAGATGAGTAACTGTTTCTCCAAGAATAAAAAAAACACATTTCCGACTTTGATCCAATTTGGAAATCGACCTGGGGCTCAACATGCAGCCGCCGTTTCATCAAAGGGTGTTTCATCAGAGCACAAGGAGTCGTTTCTCAATTTATGAAAGGCAGATGGGAGCAGCTGCACTATTACACGCCGAGGATGAAGGTACAAAGCTTTTTTTCTTGTTTTTTCTTATCATTCAAATCACTTACTGTCCCGTTTTGTGACATGTCCTAGTGGCTTATGATGACGGTTTAATGAGAGGTCTCAGGGCTATTGCAACAACGTTGTCAAATGTCAATGTGCAGTGTGCTTATGTGCTTGATGGTTACCACTATAGAATTAGCTCCATTCCACCTCAGTTTTAAAGCTGACTTTTTGTTGTTGTAGAGCGGTTTTAAGAACGATCTGGAAAAGAGCACTACTATTTGCGCTACATCGTGCACCAATGTGCACGCTTTATAAATAAATAATTAGCATCCACTCAGTTTAAAACTTCAGCGAACTAATTAAGTCATTTTTGGTCCGTTTTGAGCGAAATGAGAGGTGGAATGTATCTTTCCTTTCTGTTAATCTGGGCAGTAGGCACAGCTCGGCTGGAAAGAGACAGGGTGAGGGAGAAAGAGTGGTGCATGCATTTACATCATAGGTGTACATGACTTATCTTGGCGTCAAAACATTTGGTAGAGCTTAGGGATGACGGTGGAAGAGAATTAATAATAAATTATGTTGTTTGACAATAAATTGAGGTTGCAGTGGGTTGGCCTGAGAAAAAAAAACAAAAAAAAAACACACATTTTCCTGCAAAGGGCCTTTTTCCTCCCTGTGGTGTAGCAAATAACAAAAGAAATGGATAATTCCACATCAGCTGTCACTAATTTGCAACTTTGGAATATTTTTCTGCGTTAAACATGTCGTC
This sequence comes from Lesueurigobius sanzi, assembly GCA_900303255.1. Classification (NCBI taxonomy): domain Eukaryota; kingdom Metazoa; phylum Chordata; class Actinopteri; order Gobiiformes; family Gobiidae; genus Lesueurigobius; species Lesueurigobius sanzi. The sequence goes on from OMNZ01111716.1 coordinate 3,013, forward strand.
AGTAGCTGTATCTGAAAGCACAGCGCCATTTTTGGGGGCTATAGGGCTTAAAGCGCCGCAGAAACCCGATCTAGCAGATGATCCATCCATCGTCTTCCGCTTATCCGTTGCCGGGTCGCAGGGATTACACTGCACCAGTCCCTTATGGCTCCTCCTGCAGGTGGTGGGTCTACGGGAAGACGGCCCTGATGCTCTTTCACCTCTGGGCGACGTAACCAGCCTTCATGTTCTCATCATAAGGAGCTTCTAAACCGCTCTTGGTCTGACCCGTCACCTAGGACCTGTTTGCCGTGGGAGACCCTACCAGAGGCATGAAGCCCCAGACACAGAGCTCCTAGGCTCATTCCCTCAAACCCCACGATAAGGTGGCGGTTCAAGGAGGGGGCAGCAGATGATATTAAACACATATTATACAGTGATAAAGTAGTAATTTCATTATTTGAAATACAGGGAATACATTTTGTTTGACCAGACATGACAGCAACAGGTCAATAGCCTAATGTGTCTTTAATATACTGTCTTTACGGTGCGAGCTCTGTAATAAGATGTAATCCAGGTTCTGTGTATCGCTTAATAATCCACCTACTTCGTGCAATATCCTCTTCTTTGTTACTTTCCTAGCGTCTCGTTTGGGGCGGCGCCTTGTATCTGACAGCCGCAATCTCCAAACTATATCCTCAACATCGACGAGTCCATTATCTGTACAAGGCTTTGTCACTTCGGCGAATGAAGGAGACGTGAAAAAGGTGCATAAATATATAAACTTACGGTGGTTTCATTAAAGGGACGAGCGGGCCCATTTCACGCCTGCTGGGTAATTGACTGAAATATCTTATCGGTGACGCAGAATAAATAACGCTGAGGTTTATCGCCAGAGCAGCTCATGTTTCATAATATTAGAATCTGTCATTGATTTACAGGGAGGACTAAATAAGCAGATTTTGTAAATGTAGCATATAATGGAAAAATGAGTGCAAAAATCTAAAAACAAAACAGCACATAGGCCATGGATCTACGGCCAGTGACTCAGGAGCAGGAAGTAGTCCTCCAGCACTTTCCAAAAGAGCTAGTGGTGTTTGATGTGTCACGCTTTGAACTATGTAACTTCATACAGAGAGAATATGACTGGTATCACAAATAACTTTTCACTCATGGTTAGTGGTTGTGTGAAGCCATTTATTGTCAAACAAATTCATATTATTCATATTATTCAAATGATAATGACAACAGAAATGACCCAAATGTCCCTGATCTAAAGTTTACATAATTGTGCATCTTGAAACAAACACCTCTTTTTTTAAGTCCTGTATTTGTGGGTTTTTCTTTGCGCCTGAACGATTTTCCTGGAAGTTGTTGCTGATCATGTAAACTTTAGGCCGGGGACATTTGGGTAGTTTCTGTTGTCATTATGATCTGAAAAGAGTAAACACAATTATTTGACAATGAATGGCTTCACACAACCACAAGCCATGACTGTGTGTGTGTGTGTGTGTGTGTGTGTGTGTGTGTGTGTGTGTGTGTGTGTGTGTGTGTGTGTGTGTGTGTGTGTGTGTGTGTGTGTGTGTGTGTGTGTGTGCGTGTGTGCGTGCGTGTGTGTGTTATCATTCATAAATGGCCAAAAATCTATAATTCCGCCAGGGTATGTAAACTTATGAGCACACCTGTACCTGTATGTGAGAAAAACCCTTGATATTATTGTGTAATTGACCTTTTAGAGACCCAGTGAAGAAGAAGAGCTTTATTTATATAGCGCCTTTCACAGACAGAGTCACAAAGCACTTTACATGAGTTGATTAACATTCACTCGAGTGGTAACCAGCTGCCCCTTGGGGCAGACCGACAACGGACCCTCTGATCACCACATTCACTCACCCAGACATCAGTCATCCTTGCCTATTATACATGTTTTTGGTGGTAGGGGAAACCGGAGCACCCGGAGGAAACCTACGTAGACATGGGGAGAACATGCAAACTCCACACAGAAAGGCCCCGTATTGGCAGTGGCGGTATGGGTGCAGCATGGAACCTTTACTTCCCATCATGGCGGCCTCTATGACGCTCCATAGTCCCTGTTAAGCCAGTTTCTTGTTATTGCCTTCTTTGTGGCAAGTAAATAGCTTTTAATGATAGTGTTTGTAACTGGGCTAATGGCCACTAGGGGTGCTCTAGCAGAAACAGCATGTGTTTACCCTCTGGGGCGAAATGCCTGGCTGTTCCCTGTGTGGAATGCCTGGATTGTTTTTAGCTTACCCAAACCAGAGAGCATAACTGGCCCAAAACTGCAGTGAGCTGTTTACATGGTCCAACGCGGGGTCAGGCGAGAGGACATGTAGTAGTGTAGACATGTAGTAGTATAGTGGACAGAGGAGAGGACCCGTGTGCACTGTGTCTGTGGGTGTGCGGCGAGGAGAGGACAGAGGAGAGGACCCATGGGAATCTCGCAGTGATAAGTCATGGAGCGACCCTCGGGAGCGGATAGGGAACTGTTGGAAACCAGCAAGAGCGGGCATGGAAGTGTCGGGAGCCAGTGAGATCGGATAGGGAACTGTCGGGGGCTGGCCAGAGTGGGCAGGGAACGATCGGGAGCCGGCAGGTCTCTAGATTCGATTGATTATTTTATTTTTTACATCGTTTCACATTTTAAGCAGTTTAAATTTTAAATTGATTTGAATCGTTACATCCCTAACATTGAATGTTTGTTTGTTTTGTTTATTTGGTTGGGACAGTGCATGCACATGAGAATGCATGCAAACACACCACTCCACTGTAGCCTTGGGCAAATTTCCATCCGTTGTCCCACATTCGCTCTCACAAACTCACTCTCTTTCATCCTGACCTATTGTACATGTCCTCCAAGTATAATAAAGTCATAAATGAGTTTGTATTCTCACTTCATGCGACTCAGTAGCTCAGTAGCTGTACACAACCAAATCCTCTGAGAGCAGTATATGAATAGGAGGACAACAGGTCGGAGATTGTATAGCGCTGTGTATTGACCCAAGGAACAACCAAAAGGCCTGACAATACATACAGGAATGCAAAAGAGCACATTGCAACCTCAGTCTAAACTGTTTGCACCTCAGTTTTTGTTGTATCGCAATGTAATTTGATTATAACGATCTCAGTCTGCACCCTTTAGTAACTCTGATGCACCCTTAGTGAAATTAGTTTGGAGCTGACACTGGCTGCATTTAGGCCTTTCGTTTGTGAAGGCTCTCAGTTGTCTAGGAAATCTTCATTGTAATCACGACAGGACTGAGGTGATAGAAGCGAAGCGTCCTCAAACGCAAGCCTCACTACGATTTAGGCCTATAATATATTTGGCTCAAAACTTCAGCTGTGATGCTATAAAAGGAAATGAGGAAAATCATGACTTAAACTAAACTAATCTAAAGAATGTGAAAACATAAATCCGATGTAAGACTTCAGTGAGTTACTTCGTCTAATAATTTCTCTGTGTATTGCGCAGCCTGAGCCAAAACGCTACTGCTTTGTTCCACTCCAGTCTGTGGGCCCTTCGAGACCATCTTTCAATTACAATCACAATCACTCCATTTCAATTCCAGCCTTTTGACCTGACGACTCCAACAAAGCGGCCGGACGATAACAAGCCAAGAGCGACATGCATTTTTAATACAGATCCTCATCAAATATAGAGGGGAGATTTTGAAATGTATAATGCAACACGTGGCGGAAATAACAGGCGCGCGTCTCCATCAGAATCACAACACGCTTTCTGTTTTCGAAATGGCCTCTTTCTTGTTTACACCTCGTAAAGCGCGGAGCGTTTGAGAGAGTTTAACACTTGCTCAACATCAGAGGGAGAAAAATATCACGTTGTTTATGTTTTATAGCGCTTCTACAAAATAAACTATTCGGACTTGTGTTTGCCGAGTTCACACTTCCACACGCGCTTTCCGCTATTTAAAGGTTACCAGTAAAATAAAACAACAGCTGAAAATATGCTGTGTTGGTGGCAGATGGAGGTGTTAAAAGTATAAACTGCATATTGTCAGCTTTAAGGCATAATTTCTCCGAGTCTTTTGTGAGCCACAGTATGGTTTTTATTTAATTTTACTCTCTGAATACTGCTGCATCTTCAGGTATATACCGGTAAGTCAAATTGAATGGTTTTAAAGGAGACATATCATGCTAAATCAACTTTTTAAAGCTTTTAACCATGTTGTAATGTTGTTCCCTCGTCAAAAACAGACCTGGAGCAGTATTTCACTTCATTCACACAGTTTTGAATGAATCCTGTTTGCGTTGGGCCTGTCATGTTGACTTCTGCGGCGCTTGGTTTTGTATTTCCTGGTAACAATGACGTCATTGTTCAAACCCCCAAACTGTCCTCCGCATTTTTAATGCCAATAATCCAAAATTGATCAGTTCTGAGCCGTTCTGTCTCATAGCGTGGACCCAGCCGCTCCGTTGCGCTACAGCCACATGTTTAACAAAGCTAATTGTTTTTTTTTACAATGCGATTCCCCCTGTTGCCTGTAGGGGCGCTGCAGATCAAATCCTCATCAGCCCTGACACTATGTTTGAGCATCGTGTCATCTTCACAGAGGCATTATTTGAATTCATAAAATGTAAAATATCAAGGCATAGACATCCTAATGAAAGATTTTAAGCCTGTTTTTAAGATTTATATGCATGACATGTCCAGTTTAAGAGTCATTTGTAACATGTCACAAATGCAAACTATCAATGCATTTTTCTTCCTCTAAAGATTTGTATCCATTTTGGATATATAATATATTTCAAATGTGTATTAAGAAAATGAATTGGGCACACCAGGCAACTGGAACTGAAAGACATTTTACACTATAGTTCAGCAAAACATGCAGCTGAATGTATTTCAACCATAAATGTTGTATTTTCTTATGGAGTAAATAACTGCTATTTAATTCAATTATTTTAATGACTCTTAAGGTGTTCATTTTGGCAGGTGTTTATTCATTTATTGACTTTACTTGCTCTGTAATGCCCTGCGGATAAACTGCAAGAAGGTTTTTTACAACCAAAGCAACACCTTCTGTCAAAGTCATTTTTATGAGGGTTCAGAGTTGTTCTTTCCGCTTTTCTGAAAACCCCAAAGCCTTAAATATTGACTTTGACGAATAGTTCTCACATGAAGTGCCAGCTGATAAAATATTTGATCTTCTAAGCACCACAAGGTCCCAGAAAAGATCAAATCAGGCCTTAACTGGTGATGCAACCATAGAGTGTATATTATTGATGGATATATATTTGGCTAGCTCTGGTTGAAGCCGTGCTAGCATACAGGGCTGTTTCCGGAAGTGCTTATTGGCCCCTCTTGAACTCATTATAGGAAATAGTGTTGTTAATATGACCCTCAAGTGCTTGTCTTACCACACACAACACCATCCTGTTCTTTGTTTTTTAATATTTTCAACATACACACATACCTTAATATGGGTTTGTTTCCAAAAAAACAACATGGTGGCGGTTCAAATGCTAGCATGAATTGGCTTCATTAGCCCGCGATGAACGCAATGGGGAAAGTCACGTGGGCTACTGTACGTCCATCTCTATGCACGTTCTATGGATACAACTTATCTAAAAATCTAAACTTGGTGTAAACCATAACTGTGTCAGAAAAATACTTAACTTAAAAACATTTCATAAAAAGCAAAAATTAACCACTGACAAATACTGTAATTAGAATTTCTCTAACAGGAGAATGTTTTTCTACCAGGAGATGTGTATTTAGTTTTCAATAAACAATAGCACTCATACAAGTAGGAGAAGTAGTAGTACATAAAAAAATGTTCAGAAAGATCTACAGAAATGCTTGAGATTTTTTTCTCTGCAAAGGATACTATGTAACATAAATCAGTGATTTCCAAAGTAGAGTCAGGGGACTTTGAAATGGCCTTTATGTGTAATTATAAGTCTTTTGTCTCTAATCAGTAATATATGTAGTGTTATGCAAATGTTAGAGTAAAAAAATGACATACTCTTTAAAGGTTGGTGGGCTTTGTGGGAGCTGTACTGTAGCTAAGCTGAACTTTAGTAATGGCTGACCGAAATAATGGAAAGGTTTGTGATCTGCTGCAAACCCTGTACATAAAAAACTCTATATTCTCTGCCTCTTACCTGCATGGACGCTCCTTCTACTCGGGCCACATACGCACACCTGTCCAGCACCGTCACAGTCACAGGAACCGCCACGAAGAACCCGCTCACGAAGGCCTTGAAGTACCTCCGCCCCGCTGTCCTCGCCTGCGCCATGACCTGTGATGAACCACATGAGAAATCACTCTCAAACATCGCTGTGGCTTTACATAAGGACAAGGCTGTTGAAGCTTTAAGGTGAGATGAAAAGGCGGAATATGATGAGGTGAACAGTCACTTACATGGACTAGGAATAGCATAGAGCAGGGGAAATGTATTAAAACCAATCATGGTCTACTTTGAAAAAGGAAATACCAAGAAAAGTTCTGGAACATACTGTATGGAGTCAATTTACAGTTCTATGGGAATGATACATACATTTTTTGTGTCTTTATCAAATCAAGCTTTGCTTTGAAAAGAGTGCAATCAATTACATTTTCTAATAAAATACATACTGTCTTAAAGCATACAAAGCACCTTGTACCTATACATTACGTTAGATACATATTCTGCCTATGCAGACTCGCTTTACTCAACACAGTGCTGGTTCTGGTTTAAACCTGGTTTGGTCCTGGCTCAGACCTGGTTTAGTCCTAGTTTAGTCCTGGTTCATTGTAAACAGCCTTCCTCTGCTTTAAAGGTTTTTTAAATTAAAATGATCGGGACACAGTGCCACTGTTTGCGCTACATCACCTGTGCATATTTAATTCGATAATTAGGGTCCGCTCAGTTTAAACTTTAGCAAACCGTAAATAAGTCATTTCTGGGCCACTTTGAGCAAAATAACGAGTGCCAAGCGATTCCTATTCAGACAATCTGGGCTGCAGTCACTGATAGACAGAGGGGGGTTTACTTTGTCATGTCCAAAAGTCGGATACATGGTTTGGGTCCGGATGGGTTAGTATTTGGGTCCAAATTTATTTATTTAAGATAGGACAGTGCATATTAACTAGCATGAGTCAGTCCACATGTACATACCAGAGTTAGCCACATGGCTAATTTTCATCTGTAGTCCCAGGTTCAGGTTCAAGGTCCACTCATTTTTGACCTCTGTCATAGAGTGATGCTGATTTTTGAGTGTTTATGATAATTTTTTCTCATTCCTCTGACTTAACTAACTCAGGCCCAAAAACATTAACACATGCCCCTGATTTACTAAGCCAGGCCCCTGACTTAGGAAATCAGAAGCCTGGAATAATCACCCCTTGTTTTTTCTCATTCATCCATTCCACTGCTCCATAATGTCCAAATGAACAGTAACGGCCGCTCACATACACGGACAGGCTACAGATAGACCAAGGGTTGATGAGAGGCCTTGATATGTGCTGAAAAAAATACATTTCATTCCATAAGGACATGCCCCGAACAAAGTTTTCAGAGGGTCGACCAAATTATCCAGATGCAATGGATGTTTTACTGTTTAGGTTCCTTCTATATCAGACAAATAGGTAAAAGCGATGTGTTATTCATTTGCCTGCAATGGATGTTACCAAGAACAGCACAGAGATAGACAGAGATCTCTTTAGGCTTAGAGTGAGGAGAGTGCTTTTTTTTTGTATGTTTGTAAAATTAAAAGCTGCTCAGAAGCCCAGATGGCTGCTGTGTTTGCTGTGTTCCTGCGCCCTTGTAGTCAAAGGCAGAGGGGTGGTATGAGGCCGTGTGGACTGTATTGATCTCGATGGGGAGGCAGTGCCGGCAGCAGCAGGAGGCTAATGGGAAAAACCACAACGGAACATACAGTCAACAATTACACAGCATGCTAGAGCCATGTATGTGAAAGCGACGCAGCGGGAGGAGCACGAGACTCGGGGAAAAGGTTACGCAGTTTATAATGTATAACCTACTGGTCCATAACTTACATCTGATTTTAAATTAGACCAGACACTGCAGGGGAATAGGGGGAAATTTTAAACATTTTTACTCACCCAATAATTAGATTTCTGAACCATAATGCATTGCGAGTAATGTCACATGACCCGTACAGGTGTGAGGCCCCTCATCGTCATGTCAAACAACACAAAACATAATCCTCAACTTCCCTAAACCTAATTATGCAGTGTTCAATACTTTTATACTCTTTTCTAATGTATTGTGAGGTATATTGTAATTCTGAACATGCTTGACTATACATCAGGGCTGCACAATATATCGCAAAAAATATCGTATCGCAATATTAGGTGATGCAATATCCATATTGGAAGAAGCCACAAAACAATAAGTCCTCCGTCTGACTGAGATGTTTACATTTTTTGCCAACACTCTCTAAAACCAAACATGCATGGAACTTATACATGTGCAGAAGTTCAGTTTGAGTTATAACTTTCCTAATCTTGTACATTTTTTGGCCTTGGTTTGGTTCTGAATTTCTGTTTTTGGATTCTTCTTTTGACACAATTTGCTGAAAAAGATATTACACGTCTAAGTATCACAATAATATCGTTATTGCGATATTGCATGCCCGTATCACATATTATTGCAAGCCCTACTTCACACCAGGTGGATACAGACTTGGAATGGGTCTATTCCATTTTATAAAAGCCTTTCCTTGCATTTAAACACGATGTGGCGATGTATTCTTAGGCACTGTTCCTCTCTGTCTTCATCCATTTGTGTTAATTGCCTGTTCATTCCCATTAATTGATTGGCTGCAAATGTAGTTTCTCTTCTGAAACTTTGACGCGTTTCAACTCATCAGCGCTTCACAGATTACACTTAATCACTTCTGTTCATCCTTTCCTCCCATCACCAATGATTGCTATTATGTTTGTCCTCTCTAACTCTAACTGTTTCACTGTAATTTACGTTTTAAGGACTGTCCAAAGTGAAGTCAATGGGCTGAAATGAGTGGCTCCCTCTACTGGTCATGTCTGTCCAGCTGATAGCAAAAAGCCCAACAGTGCAAGCCACTATCCACTCTCCCCCCTGCTCACTCACCATGAATTGGAAGACCGTTTCAGTCTGTCTCTTTGCCCCCCTGTCACCTCAACCCATGCACCAATTGCATTTCTTCATTTTCCTAAAAACACTTCCCCATCACCACAGGTGTAGGTTTGCTTCCATGGGGACATGAGCCCACCAATGTCACGGAGATCTTCTCACTGTGCGATCTTTCACAGTGACTTCAGATGAGGTCACTTATGGCTCAGAGAGAAGAGGGTCAGCATCACAACATTTTCTGTTTTGTGTTAATTGGACACATACGCATGTTCTCGTGTGCAGCGGAGACACGACTGTGTGCTTAATTAGATAAAATGTTTTACTTAAAAATGATCAGAAAATAAAGAACCAAGGCACAACATTAATTATACATTTACATTTTCTAAAAAAGCTTCTATTTTACAGGGCTAATGCATATTAACATTTTTAAAAACATGGTTGGTTTCTTCCATGCATATCGGCTCCAACAAGCCATTCTCAAGAAGTGA
>OMNZ01111718.1:0-11831 GCA_900303255.1 Lesueurigobius sanzi
GTAGTTGTTGTCATGGTAATGATAAACAAATGTCTAACTGTTGTCTGATCTGATAAAGCCTTATTTTATCGTCTCAAATGTCGTTCCTCTTGTTCTTGCTCCTTAAGCCACAACATGACGACATTTTGTAGTTGTAGTTTTACACTTATAATGGCTAGTTTTAGTTTAACCTTATGTCTCTTGCTCACTTCCTGCCTCCAGCTGATGTCACTGATGATGTAAGCAGCGAAAGGGTCTATAGACCTTTCTCAGCTGACATCATCAGCTAGCGGAACTTATGTTGCAACAATGGGTTGCTGCAAGCAATTTAAATCAAAACATTGTATATCTCTAAGCTCTGACCTTTGGTGGGCAGCAAAAGTCACATGACGGGTCCTGAGCTCCGACAAATGAGCATTTGTTCAGATATCGTTGTCTGACCTGACCACTCAAGTGCTGAACCGTCTTGGAGAGCGTCAAGACCAGTAACACCATTGTAAAGAACAGCTAATAACATGCAGCGGGTGGAGCAAATCAGCGGAATGCCAACCAACAGGCCGGCATTCCATTCCAAGTCACATGACTGAGAAAGGTCTATATTTTCTCTGCTGATGGAACCATAGATGGCAATGCAGCGAAAACCTACCAGAAAAACAGTTGCCAGTTTCTGAATTAACTAGGCTGCCATGGTTTCCAGGTGCATTCTGCAGTTACAATACAGGCAGTTTTTTTGCGTTAAAGCGCTACTAACAAAGTGAACGGCAGTAAAGGAAATGAATATACAGCTGAAAAACTTCCCTCACCATCAAAGCTTTACTGTGAGGTAAGTTTTGATGCTGTATAGAGGCCGCTGTGTAGAAAAGTAAAGGTGCCATCTAACCACCCATACAGCCTCTGGGGCAATAAAATGTCAAATACGCAATAATATAACATTTTTATTTGCAAAAAAGTTCCACAGTGCACCTTTTAAGCACTGATAAAGACTAGTTGAAATCATGATCGGAACAACTCCGCACAGCCCCATGTTGTGTGTTTGTGCTCGTTCAGTAGTTTAATATTGAAAGAAACTGTGTCTAGGAAAGGCTCGCTTTTGGATCCCGACCGACCTGTCGAGAACCACCGATACAGATTAATGTATAGCTATCAGCAGACTTTTATTTTGTTGAAAAAGTTGCGACAAGTAAAACAATCCAAGTTAATGTCGTGCCCTGATTGTGATTTTTGTGAAAACTGCTCTCTCCAAGCTTCTGTTGCTTCTACAAAAAGGAGACTTTTTGTAGCCTTGTGTCCATTGATATACATAAAATTGGGTGCCGTTTTAAATGATTGCTTTCACGAGAGCTGTCTGGGTGAACTCAAGGTGTGCTTTGTTACAGCTCCTTTAGTTCAGAGTTGTAGGAGGCTTTTCTGCTAAATCAAATCGGGAGTGTCAAGGAAAATGTCCCGGTGCGATGACCCAGAAAATGTGAGGTGGTCTTCAAAGCATTTTTTACATTCATCACATGCCATTTTTAGACATTTGTGTTTTGATTTTACACTACCTGGCCTGATTTTGACCATTTTCCTCTTTTCTTGAATTATGTGTAAAAGCCAGTGTGTAGAAAGGCCTTCTGTCTACACCAAATTTGTTAAGGCGCACAGAGCTCTTTTAAATGGATCGTGTAGTCTTTCATTTATCAGATGACACAATTTAATTACTTTTCCTTAGACCAAAGAGATGCCAAAGCTTCTTTACTGTCACATTTTAATTTCTCCTTCAGTTCTTTGTTTGAGTCTGGGACAAGTCCTCTGTATCACTTTACCACAGGTCGAGGCACTGTTATTACTGAAGTTGTAAATGGACACTCTCTGCTTAATCATTGGAGTCTATGGAGAATGCCTGACTTTTTGACGTGAAGCACGAGAGGATAGCTAGGTCTAAATTGTCACACTTGCTTTATGGATATTCTATATTTAAGTGTGTTCTAAAGGTTTGGTCAGTTCTTGTTGTTGATTCCCTGTTTTTGAAGCCTCAGCAGATTTTTGCAGCTGCTGCAGAAGGAAGCCACATGTCTCACAGTGCATCCTGGTTCCAACTTGGTGCTGTTGTTGTTTCAAATGGGGGGAAATGTACTGTATGTGCCAGCTGGGATGTGTTATTTCCAATAGTAGATGCTCATATTTCAAATTAAGGATTTCAAAAATATGCAGTTGTGCTCATACGTTTACATACTCTTTTTAATGTATGAATATTAATAATTGTATGTATTTTTGTATGTGTAACATCAACCTGCCCAGGGACTACGGGTGGAAATTAGCATTCCTTTGCTATAACCTGGCACATGGCATCTCTTGCATTGTCCCTGATCAAATAAATAAATAAACTAAACTAATCTTTTAGCCATTTTTCATAAAATATGAATGATAACACAAACATCTTTTTGTCCACTCATGGTTAGTGGTTGTGTAAAGCCATTTATTGTCAAAGAACTGAGTTTACTCTTTTTGAAATCATAATGAAACAGAAACTACTCGAATGTCCCTGATCTAATGTTTACATGACCTTCAACAACTGCCAGGAGAATTGTTCAGGAGCAAAGAGAAACTGATTTCAGCTGAAATACAGGACTCTCTGAAAAAATGTATGTTTGTTTCAAGAATAACAATATGTAAACTTTTGATCAGGGACATTTGGCTAGTTTATAGTTGAAAAGCATAAAAAAAACAAGTTTTTTGACAATAAATGGCTTCACGCAGCCACTAACCATGAGTGAAATAAAGGTTTTTGTGATTCATACCCTGACATTCTGCCAGGGGATGTAAACATTTGAGTTTACATCCAGGGGATGTAAACCTTGAGAAAAATTAGACTTTCAATGTCTGTAAATGAATTTGTCACTATAGTTATAAATTACAGAGGTTTTATCGCATCGTCATTGATTCAGAACAATTTTTTTCATCAACAGCATCAAAACTTTTCTATTTTAATAAATTAATCAATGTTCAGTTCAGACAAATGTAACAAAAAGGAGGACTAATATTTCACTCAAATGTCAGTCAAGCTTCAAAGACCACTCAAAGTTAGTTAATGTGCAACGTTAAACAAACAGTCCAGGGCTCTACATTCTGCACCGCAGAGAGAAGAGAGACGACAACACGGCTTTTAGCACTTCTACAGTGCTAAAACTTCTACAGCACTTCTACAGTCATTTTATGGAAAAAGTGTTAGTTGTCAGTGGAGATTTGACTTTTCCACAGATAAAAAAAAAAACTCTTGCTTGCTTAATGTTAATACATTTTTCATAAATGATATATTATAACAATTTAGATGTTTGATCTCTTTTTCTTTTGTTAGATGTCAAAACAATATGTATTTTTCCATTGCAAAGTGTGCAGAAATCTGTACCTGTCCAACGTGTATTGTGCCCTGACATAAACACATCAAGCGCCACCTGCCTCCCTTCACAGATACCCACAGTCTCTCACACTGTCTGACCTAGTGTGGGAAGTGGGACAAGAACACAGAAGTGACTGGGAGGTCTGAGCTGCTGGTGTTTGGGGAGCACTGACTGACAAAACACACCCTATTAAAGCTTATTATTGCAGTGAAAGCTCTGCTCCCACCTCCACCGCAGTAAAACCACAAACAGAACTTTGTAATTCGATAACACCCTCCACATTTTTCTATTTATAAAGAAATGGTGATTTAGTTCAAATGGTTATGCTTACGGTTGTTACTCACCATTATCACTCACTGGTTTGGACTAAATTAGACTTTGATAGTGTTTGTTTTGTTCTTAGCATCAGTACACCCATGTTCACTGGAGTGTGGATGAGGGCGCCTCTTTAGTGACAGGACAAACTGGTCTGTCAGGAACTTTTGTTCATAAATGATGACAGCCATGCCTTTTTCTGAGTAATGTTCATAGATTCTATGTAGAAGATATTAGGATGATTAATATGATTTTAGGATGCCTTGATAATATACTGTATGTAATAATGTACTTGATAAACCGTGATGTATCTAAACAAAACTTTATCAAGCTCTGAATGCCAGTGCCATTTTGTTGGTGTCGTTCAATCCTTTTCAATCTTCCTAAAATCTTGGGCGTCATAAGGGCGTGTCTGTTTGGACTGGCCCCTGATGTAAGACGACATCATCAGGGCATTAGCATTTCTGTTCAGCTATTTCCCTCAGCTCCAAATGCTGCTGTAGCTTCATTCCCAAATCAAAGGAAGGCTTGTATGAGTTAAACTGCATCATGCAGAAACTGTGTTGGTTTGCTGCATTTTAAGTAGTTTGTTAATGTACAATGCACAAGGAATCACAGTGGTTGTGAAACCAGTTCATTGACATTCCAGCTTCATGCCAAACAATCTAAACAAACTGCAACACTGCTGTCAACACAAAACAAACCTGTTTTCTGTGGAGAGGAGCAGGTCTTTGTCTTTAGCACATGCTTCTGCCTGTCAACGAGGTTTGACTCATGTTGGTGCTCCACCTGAATTTGTGCGTAATCTTCATTCATAAGTGGACCCGGATGTATTTTCTCACCTAATTAGATAAAAGGCAAAACACTGCAGTGAGGAATCCTGTAGGGTTACTACAGCCAACTGCTATTATGCCTCCAGCATTTTCTGTTTGCAGGAAGAGACATATTTGACACAAGTTGGTCTTGTTCACCTTCATTCTTAACATAATTCTTGTGAAATTCAAGCAAACCCGTGTTAAGAGAATGACCATGAACAACCTTGTGGTTTCTGTATTGCCTTGTTCCTTGGTAGTGCACATGAAACACTAATACACCATGTTTGAAATGACCGATTTGTTGCCACTTCATTCTTTTGCTCTCTGTGAAGTCTGCCACACACTGACTGTCTGTTGCTCACTGCTCTCTGCTCCCTTGTCCAATGTCCTCCTTTGATCACAGAGCAGTGCAGCCGCAGTCCGGGAAAAGGCTGAAGTGGAGGCGGCCAAGGGTGCCGTGGAGGGCCAGGCGGGCCGTCTGACTCAGGAGGCCGACAGACTGCGCAGGCGGACGCAGGAGCTGGAGAACGAAGTGGCCAAACTCAACAGGATCATTGACGAGGCCAAGCTGAAGGAGAGTCGCCTCACAGACAGAGTGGCACGACTCGAGGTTAGATTTGTGATGGACAGAGGAGCTAGCTCTGAGTTAAAGTGTTTCTAATTGCACCTCATACCACTTTACAGGCTTGAAGTACAAAACAGTCCCTACATTTTAAAGGTTAATTTCAGAATCAGAACATATGAAGAAATGTAATATATTAGTTCAATCACCCAGGCACTGTACCTGATTTTTTCCTAGTAGTAGATTTCATATTTTTTTGCCCTCCTTTAGTGTATTGTAAAATCAGACATTTGTGAAAATAATACTGTGCTATCTAAATATAACGCTTTTCTTTTGTCAATTTTAATGAGTTTGCAGTAGGGGGCGATGTATACCTGTAGTTTGGACAATAATATCCAAATTGTTGTTTGGACAATATGCAAAATTGGAATATCGAATATTTCATAATTTGTACAATCCGACCCCCGAACATGAAGAGCGCTGATGACAGTTAAACAGAAAACAAATAACTCATCCAATAACCAGGGCCGGCCCAAGCATTCACGGGGCCCTAAGCGGTATTATGCCATGAGGCCCTCGCAATTTAATTTCGTATAACTATATATTCCAATAAATGAGACAAAGAGTCAATTCCTCCACCCTTCAACCTGACTATGTTTGTAAAACTGCAAAAACGCTGCATACTACAGCAACAGCTGTAGTACAAATGTATGCACTATTGGGGGCCCTCTTGTGGTTTCTGGGCCCTAAGCAGCTGCAAATTCTGCCTTGCCTATAACCTTCTAAACAATTACTGTATATGTAGTGATTTTAATACACTGCAGGGTTTGTTTGACTGTATTTTATGTTCTTTTTTAGTACAAAATCACAATCGGAGTCCTTACCTGTGTCATGTTGCTTCTTAAATCACATCACAGGTTGAAGCAACAATACAAAAACGTAAAGCCGATGTAATGTAACAATTCATAAAATAGCTGCTAGAAAAGGCAAAGTGTGTTGTTTGCGGCTGTCTGCGCTCTGGTTTCTGTAGGCTTAAAATCCAGGCATTTCGCCCCCAGAGAGTAAACACATGCTTTTTCCGCTAGAGCGCTCCTAGTGGCCAGTTATAATAAAAGAAACATATGTTATGTTATAAAATTAGTCATATTTTTAATAATGTGCAAACTGTTCTGTGTGCTGCGTTCTATTTGCCCCTCTGAACATGAATAAAGGTTTTTTGAGTTAATGTAAAAAGAGGGTACCAAAAAATGTATGTACTGGTAAATCTATACAATAATCGGTCAGATGCAGCAAATCAAAAGGCCAGCTGGACTTTCATTGCCAGTTTGCACACACATCTTTGAAGGATTGCAAAAATATCGTTTGATTATCGATATCAAGATATTGGGAAAAAAATATCAAGATATTCATTTTTGGCAATATCCCGCACCCATAGTTTCCACTTTTATTATTTTTGTTTTAAAAAAAAAAAATCAGGTCTAGTGAATATAATCAGTTTTGTCAATGAGTCAATCAATCAATTTATTTTCGTATAGCTCCATATCACAAAGAGGTCCAATCTAGCATTCAGAAATCAAGCAAGACCTGTCTGTCCTTGCCTTGTCTAGTTATTGCATAGCTATAATAACCCGTGATGAACTTGAATCTGAATCTTAACAGAGAGAAAAGAAACAGCTGGAGGAGTCCCTGGCTGAAATCAAAGAACAAGAGGAGGAGATGTCCCGTGCAAATCGAGCGCTGACCATCCGACTGGAGGACGTGCAGGTAAAACTGGCGCCTCTGAGTCTCCATGCACCTTTCAGCATGTATTACACCTTTTTATTCTTGCTTTTGATGACAGAGGAACTTGACTAAATATACAAGCGAACACAAGGACCTGGAGGAGCGTTTGCAGGAGGAGAAGGCCCAAAAGGAGCAGTTTAGGGCCATGAAAAATGACATTGAGGATGAGAGGCGTCTGCTGGACAGAACAGTGGAGAAATTGCAAAAGGAGGTGAGTCCAGTGTGGTGATATAGTAATGTTTTGGTTAGGCCTGTGCTATTAAATTACATTTAAATTGAATCACGATTAAATCTATGGCCAATTTCAGTTATTGTTGTGGTGTTTTTTCTGATTAATTCTATGGCTCATAGTTTGGACTTTGGAGGGATAAAACGGAAACTAGTTTGTGTTAAATGGTGCTAAAGGAGAAAGCATTTGTTTGTAGTTTAGGCTGAGATGTGTTTTGAAACTTCTATCTTTCTCAATAACTGTATGAGTAGAGCTGTGCAGCTAATAAAGTGTAATTAAATTGTAATCCTAACTTCAATTGATCTCAATTATGGGCTTGGATGTTTTTGATTAGACAGGTCGTGCAGTATATAAATGGAAACTCTTATGTGTTAAGGAGAGTGAATAGGGAATGATCAATTTCAAACTTTTGTTGTGTGTTATGGACAAATTTTCTGTCTTTTAAGTTTTCATATAAAAATAAACAGTGGTGGTAAAAACTATAGGTACTTTTACTTTACATAAGTACATTTTGTGAAGAATTACTTCACTACATTTTGGACCCTGTACTTTCTACTCCGCTACATTTTAAAATTATTTTAGAAGTATTTTATTTTCAAAGTTGACCTCTCTACGATGAACTGGTTTACTCCCAGTTTAGACCTGCTTTAGATCTGGTTTAGACCTGGTTTAGTCCTGGTTTAGACCTGTTTTTGACCTGCTTCAGACCTGTGTTAGTGGTTTACTCGTTTAGACCTGGATTGATTCAAAGGATTTTTAAAAATCCAGCACATTAAGCTCTTAAAAAATACTTTACTTTTTACAATGGATACTTTTATACTTTTACTTAAGTAGAAATTGAATCTGACTTTACTTAAGTAAAATTGCAGATACAGGACCAAGAATATTGAGTACTTCACTGAAAATAAGGCATTTCATAAATAATGGGTAGAGCCAGGTTTAAATGTATGATTTTATTTTGTTGATATATTAGTTGCAAAGATTTGTGCAGAGAGGATTTTGAACATCTTGTTTGGTTTTTGAATAGTTATTAGTGAATAAATGCTTGTTTTTATGGGATTAAAAATAAATCAGGCTATGAATTAGATATGGGAAAAATAGCTCTTAACAAACATGAAGTATTAAGTACAAGACTGTAATGTTCGGAGTCTGTAGGTGCTAGATGGAGATTTGGTTGCATTGAAATATAGTTTTATGGAAAGACGTTGAATCTGTGTAATAATCACACTCCTTATTGTAAACATTAGGTGAATTATTTGTTTCCAAGTGAAAGCGCACTGTCTCCCCTCCCTTAGGCGCTGGAGTAGTTGTAGTAGAAGTTCATTTTTGATATGAAGGAGTAAAATATCTAAATTGATCAATTTGAGGCAAAGAAGTGATGTTTATTTTTATTCAACACGTCGCCTGGCCTAGTTTTGGTATTTTTTCTGTGTTTGACCTGGCATTCATTACATCATCATTATCTTCCAACAGATGAACGATATTGTTGAGGCTTCGCAGTCGTCGACCCACGAGCTTCAGGAGCAGATCGACATTTACAAGGAGAAAAATCGCCGGGAACTGACGGAGCTGCAGAAACTGTTGAAGGACCGAGGCCAAGAACTGGACAAATATCTTCTCACGGCCAAGGCGCTACAAGAGGAGGTACTGTGGGCTGAGCTGTTATCTTGCATCCTATAATCTCCGGTGCTGACGCTGCTTTCCTGGTGTGAGTGGTCAAATCTTTGGCTTTCATTAGTCAGGCTGTAGCAGACTCTCCCATGCAGAACAGCAGATGATGAGGCATTGTTCTGACTTTGTTCTGACCCCTCCCGCGGCCGCACACTCCCCTCTTTTTCGACAGCGATGTCATCACTTTGGTATGCGTGCTCCCTGCCTCCCCAAAAGTGTAGTCGTTCGGGGTTTAAGACTGAGAAAGTTATAGAAATAATCTGGGAATTAAGATGAACTCTCTCTCTGAATGATAGAACGTCACTCGACAAATGTGGCAATAGAGGTTATGCATATTTTAAATCGAAACGGAAATAGACTCTTAAGGGTGAATCAATGAAAAACATTTAGTCACGCAATTTTGTTATAAGAAAAATGTGTTCTCAGTCAGATGGATTTTGCTAGATATTGTGGCTTCTTGCGACATGGATTTTGTGTCATTTAATAGACCCTTCGTTATTTGTAAACATTTGGGGCTTAGCTGGAGACGGGAAGCTAGATCTCTATGTATTTCCTTTGTAGCTGTTGTCATAGTAATGATAAACAAATGTCTATCTGTCATTGAAAATTTCAGATAGTTCTAGTTTAATCTTATTTCTCTCGCTCACTTCCTGCCTCCAGCTGATGATGTAACCAGTGAAAGGGTCACGTCCTGGTGCCGGAAGTAAAAATCCCATTCAAAAATTGCATAGACTTTTCGGGAAAAAAAAGAACGATAGCAGTTGGTCAGCTATGTGGTGACTTATGGGCATAAAGCACACAACAATACATTTAAGTTGTATCCATGACTTTATAAACCAAAATGTTATAAAAGCATTTATCTGTGTTTTCAAGTATTTGCTATTTTCTTCTATTATCCGTGCTAGGCTATGGCTAGCAGTTAGCACGTAGTTGATTAGCCCCCGTCGTGCTTTTAAACTCTTACAATTTGAATTTTTCGATAAGTCTATGGAGATTTTGAATGGGATTTCTATTTCCGGCACCGGCCAAAAGCGGGGCTGTGGTGCTCCATTGCCATAACAATAATTGGGCAATATTGTTGCCCAATTAAAGGTGAATAACTAACCCTAAAGGTGAATTGTTTTGGAGCTAAAACTAGTCAAAATGTCTTACCATTCATTTATAAACCCTTTTTGATGCTCCAAGCTTCCAGCCTCTGACTATCCCTTTCAGCACTTTGGTATGTGAGGAATGTTTGTGCTACTGGAATAAATTATCAATAATGTTGCGGACAGGGAGTGGTTTTGGGCTTGTGATGATTATTTTTAGTAGAGCTGACCACACTCAACATATTTCTGGAGACCGTTTTATTCTTTATTCAAACAAGAATGTTTTTTTTATGGAAAAAAGGGGTATTTGAAAGTTACACAATACAGATTTGAAGCTTTAATATTTTGGGAAATGTATTCATTGTGGTCAAGGCCTTGAAGATTCGGTGACTGCACTTGACCCTAATCCAGGAAACAAAAGAGGGACTGTTTATAATGAAATCTCCACTGGGGACTTTTTAAAGCATTACAGTGCATGAATTTAAGCTCATAAGAAACATTCGCATTTGGGAGCATGCTCTACCAACACAAGTTTGCCATTTATAGAAGTATATAGCACAGTGTGTCTGCATTTGCATGTTTTTTTTACCCTCATACCTAATTTAGAGTTCAAACTGTTCTCATTTCAAAGATAACAAAGAAACAATTATATGTATGTGTTGCACACAGTCAAAAAATAAATGTGAAAAGATAGACGTTTCATTAATCACAACGTTCAATTACTTGCTGTGAAGAAGATGATTCAGAAGAAAGATAATCACCTTCATTGTTTTATTAATAATATCACCAAAATGATTCAAATCAAACATTAAAGTAGAGTACAGACAGGTTATTTGGCTCTTGTTTTCAAACGGGGTCATTGTCCATTGTTTTATCAATAATATCACCAAAAACATTGACTAAACAGTTCAAACCAAACATTAAAGTCAGAGTATAGACAGTTTATTTGGCTCTTGTTTTCAAACGGGTTCATTGTCCAGGTAGTTCCCCCGTATGCTCTCATCGATGTGTCTTTGTGCAGCTGGTGCACAGGAAGACATGGATGTCAGTGATGTGATATCATTGTTGTGAAAGCTGTTCTGGCTGCGTTCACATCCTCCTCCTCCTCCAAAGAAACGGATTGCTCTTAACTGGGCCCAGTGAGTCCACTTTTCCAGCAGTCGGCCTCCGCCCACAGGCACTTGGCAGGCCCACTAAGCTTATTTCCTGACCTCACTTAAATTAAAAGTTGAAGCTTTTTATGTCTGTAGACACTGTGGGTGAATAAGGAGAAAAATTAAATTGAGTGATATCAATATGAAACTTTTGCTGAATATGACAGACATATTTATAAGAAGAAATTCATATTAAAAGTTAGGTATTTTATAGAAATGGCCAGAAATGTCTTTATTTTTGGATACAAAATCAAAAATAATGGATACAGCCAGATTTAAATGTATGGTTTCATTTTGTTGATATGACTAGTGAATAAATTTGTTTAAAAAATAATAATAATGTTTGCCTTGTTTCAGGCTACTAATTAAATATTGAAAAATCCCTCTGGACAAATATTCTTAAAGTGCATATGACACATTAGACAAAATTGTCACAAAAACAGAAAATATCATTATACTAACATTTTTACTTAGTTTTCCCTGGTTGTACATTTTTTTAATGCTTATTTCTTCACTTCCTTATTGAACATGGGCGCAGGAAGTGACAGACATAGAGGTAAACAATCCACTGTTGCCGTGCCAGATTAGCCAGATTGATTTCATTGTTTATTGTTGTGAGGCTTGAATCGTCAACTGGACTGGGTTGATAGAGTTCAGGACATTTCCCTTCTATCAACAGAAGTTTCTTCTTAGCTCTTGTGGTCAGAAAGTTAACATAAGTAAAGGTGGCCACACACTAGAGGATTTTTAGCCAGATTTTTAGTCTTAGGAGGCGTGGCTCAATAAAAACTTTCTCTCATGGCATGATCTGTGGTGGGACTCCTCATGTGTGTGTGTGTGTGTGTGTGTGTGTGTGTGT